>CM019166.1:10051132-10064061 GCA_009733165.1 Naja naja
GTTCTCTCTATTTGAAGTCCCAAGCTCCAGCGTGTGAGATACTTTTATAGTTATATCTTGTGCTTTTAGGTCCAACATGGAATCATGGTTGGGCCCAGCATCCAAGGTTCTGCCCAACTCTCATCCCAACCTTAGGTTCCTTCCTTCCTCCGTCTTCGCCTCTGCCAACTCACATCCACACATCTCAGGTGTATTTCGCTCATTCCATCAGGAGAAGGGACCAGCAACTTGATGCAGAATTTCTGGCCAGAGATGTTGACATCTGGCACCACTTCAGCCTGGGGAAAGAGAGGTAGAACTCTTCAGGCCCCAGTAAAACTGTCTTGAACACAACGTGGCCTGTGGTTCCGCCAGCCCTACATTTTCATGTGATCTTGGGTCTCATCTTCCACAGTTGTCAACCTTTGGTGTCCTGGCTGGAAGTGAGAAGCATAGTTGGACACCCTCTTTAAAGCGGTCAACTTGTCAACATGGGTCTACTCTGGTTGAGGACCAGCGGGTTCTTTTCTAGATCCTTTCAGCCAGTGGTGGTATGCTACTGGTTCACATGAACCGTAGGTAAAATCACTACCAGTTCCTCCAAACCCCGATCAGCTGAGGAGGCAAAAAGCTTTTAGTTTCTTCATCCTCTCAGCTGATTGGCTTGTTAGGTGCGCATGCTGTTAGGGGCATGTGCGCAATCACCCACCGAACCGTAACAACCAAGGTAGGATCCCACTACTGCTTTCAGCCAAAGAACTAGAGGTTGCAACCAAGACCATTGAGTAGCCGTTGGACTGCACCATCTTTCCCTTGACAGGATGATCGTCTCACCTTTCAGGTTGAGTTGTTGGATAGGTTCTCCCAACGCCGTCTTCCGGGCTCTTGAAATACAGACGGTGGTTTCTTTGAAAGTCACCCAGTACTGCTGTAACTTTCAGGTCAGCTTGCGGGCCTGGGAGGAACAGAAGAGGCGAACAAAATGGCTGGAGAATCACAGAGTTGTGGGGTTGAAGGCAGCTCCAAGGATCATCTACTCCAAACCCTTGAGCTTGCAGGAAAACCAATTTAACCGTCCTCAAGAGGTGGATGTGTAACTTTTCTTACAACCTTGGGAGATTAGGACGTTCCAAAGCTACTATGGCAGTGTTTCTCAACCTGATGACTTTTAAGTGCTGGGGAATTTCTGGGAGTTGAAGTCCACACCTCTTAAAGTTGCCAAGGTTAAGAAATGCTATTGTAGGTAGCTTCAACACATACATATTGCTTCGCATCCTAGCTCCTGTGGTCTATAGTTTACAGAATCATAGAATGAGGGGTTGAAAGGACCTTACAGGTCTTCTAGTCTAGCACCCCATGAGATGGAAGTGTCTTTGAAAGCATCCCAGAATAACAGAAACAGAATAACAGAGTTGGAAGGGAGGTTGAAGGCCTTCTAATCTAATCCAACTCCCCACTCAAGCAGGAAAGGCTACACCATTTCACCCAAATAGTTATCCCATCTTTTCTTAATAACTGCTAGGGAGGGAGCATTCACAAGTTTTGGAGGCAACTGTTCTAACTGTTAGGAAATTCCTCCTTAATTCCAGCTTAGTTCTCTCCTTGATTAGTTTCCCTCTGTTGCTTCTTGTCCCGCCTTCAGGGGCTTTGGAGAATAGCTGGACCCCTCTTTTTGGGGCAGCCCCAGTAAAATCCAGGTGAAGTTCTCCATCATCTTCCCTGGGTATTCCTTTGTGTGTGTGAATACTCAAATATTATGACATACTCATGCTCCCCAACTGAAGTCCCCATATTCCTAAAAAAGTGGTGAACATATCACCAGAAATTTAGAAAAACAACCATCATCTTCCTCCCTCCTAGCTTTATCCACAACCCTGTAGTGTTCAGAGTGTTGGTCTACATTCCCAGTCTTACGTTGGGTGGAGGACGATGGGTATGTTAATCCAACATGTCACAATAGTAAGAGTTTGGGGGAACCTCTGCTTTTGCTCAGATCTGCTGCAGAAAACCAGCGTGGCATTAAAAAGAAACTAGCCAGGTGTGTTTAAAAGAACTAACCTGAAGATTCGGAGGTGATCTTTCAGCTCTGGGATGGCTGTGAGACTGTCCTAAAGAGGAGTCCAGAGGGAAACAGACAAAAAAAGGGGGATTATTGTATATCTGGATTACCTTAAAGCAGTGTTTCCCCAACCTTAAGCAATTTTAAGTTGTGTGGACTTCAACTCCCAGAATCCCCCAATAAGCTATGATCCTTGATTGAATGGGGATTGACTAATCCTGGATTGTCGCAGCAATTATTAGATTAGAGGGACAACTATGGCCCCTTGTGACCTGGGGACTTGAACTCCCAGAATTTATATTATACTAGCTGGATACCCGTGCTTCGCTACAAAACTATGTGATCGAGCTTAGATTTGGGGGAGGAAAATCAGGAAGAAAAAAAATCTTCCTCTGCCTACCAGCATCCATCGGTATGCATCTGGCTAGTGTCCTGTCAGTGTGTGAGAGAGTGGAGGGCTGTTTGGAAACTGAAATGGTATTTGCTATGCGAGCAAGAAAGAGACAGGAAGGAGCCTGGGCGTGGCTTAGCTCAACTGTTCTGTACTAAAAGCTGCTTGGTGCTCTGAAACTGAAACTGAAACTCCACTGCTTGTGTTTTGCACTGGGAAGAGATTTCTTTCCAGGTGGGGAGGGGGAGTAGAACTCCTTAGCATCAGAGCGTGTTAATAATAACAATAATATAGGAAATACTCTAAATGCTCTGATGGTCATTTGGAAAAATCCTTTCTTAGTGAGAACATAGAAGCCAAGAGGAACATACAGGCCAAATTTCAAGTTTGTAGGCTTTATGGTTCTGGGGGTTTTATGATGATGTGTGAGTGGTCTTTCGCTTTTTATATATATAGATTTATTATTATTTATATTTATATACATGCACATATTATATGTATTATTAATACATACATTTATACATTATCTAAATATATTTATATACACTTTCTGTGTTTTTATATACGTTTGTGGACTGTCATCTGAAGAAGATGGGCAATTTAAAAACTATCGTTTTTAAATTTTCAAAATTTAATGTTAGTGGGGGTTAATTCGAGTTTAATCTTTATTTTAATTTTTGTATTGTATGTTTTTATTGCCCTGTAAACCGCCCTGAGTCCCTCTTGGGAGAAGGGTGGTATATAAAACTAAATAATAATAATAATAATCTCAAAACAGGCGAATAAAATATAGGTAGTTCTCAACTTACAACCATTCAGAGACTGTTTGGAGTTACAATGGCATGGAAAAAAGGGACTTATGCCTGTTTTTTCACACTTACGACCGTTGCAGCCTCCCCATGGACACGCGATCTAAATTAAGACACTTGGCAACTGACTCATAGTTATGACGGTCATGTGATCTCCCTTTATGACCTCCAATGGGGAAGCCAGATTCTCTTCACAACCATGTCAACTGCTGCAATGACTCGCTGAACAATTGTGGCAAGGGAGGTCGGAAAATGGGGCAACGCTCAATCAATAACTGTCGCTTAACAACCCAAATTTGCGGGCTCCGTTGTGGGTTGCAATGTTGAGGGTGACCTGTAACACTTGCGGTCCTTACCAAAAGACTCGGAGCTGGGGCTGAGCCTTCCAGTTTGACCTCCAAGTTAGCCAAAGCTTTGTCTAAGTCATCCAGGCCGGATTCGCTGGACTGCTCCGCAGAGGTGGCGTTCAAGGAGAGCTGGTTGATGTGATACTAAGAGGGAGCACAGATGAGACTTAGGCCCGTTGCAGGTTTTCCAGCCCTAAGGCACGGATAACCACGTTAAAGGCAGGTGGGCTGTTGCGGGTTCAGCGGGGTTCGGGAGAGCCCCAAGCTAAGATTCTCCACAGCGGGAACCCCAAATCCCACCCCGGCTGGCCCTGCCCACCCTGCCCCTCCTCCCAGGAGTTCCCATACGCCCGCTTTGGATGCAGGCGTAGGGCAGGGTGCGGCGACTCAGGCAGGGTGAAAAACGGGAAGGCTGGAAATGGGCTCTTTTCCGGCTTCCAAAAAGCCTCCGGAGTCTGGGGAGGACAAAAACAGCCCCCCGCTCCGCCGTGGTGCAGGAGGCCGACTAGGCCACGCCCACCCAGCAGCCAGGCAGAGAGCCCTTTGCTAAAGTTTTTGAAGCCCACCTCTGGTTAAAGGGCACTTTTTTGGGTGGGGGGGCTGAGGACCACATTACTTGTAAGGCAGCGAAGACGACCATCTCTTCCTCCGTGCAATCGGTCTCCTCCAGCAGCACCGACCAGCGGGCCTGTTCGTACAGCTGGTTGATCCTGACAGCGTCGTACTGCAAGGGAGGGAGGAAAGCGGTGGGGCTAAGCAGCAGTTGCAAATGCCAGCCGTCCAGGGAGCTTGGCTTTCTCCCAAGGGAACTGCCCTGAGCGCTAGGGCAGAATGACGTGCGTATTGGAAATACGGGAGGGATAGAAGAGAGAATTTGCAGCTCAGCCTTGAACTGTGGGGGGGGGGGTCCTTGGGGCTCTCTGAGCTGGGTGGCTTTCCTGGAGGCGTTGCATTACCAAACTAGGTAACCTCATCAGTGCTACAAGGGAATGGGGATTGTGGCGAGGAGGAGGAGGAGGAGGAGGAGGAAACATGAAAGACACGGGGCTGTCCTAGAATAACAGAGTTGGAAGGGACCTTGGAGGTCATCTAGTCCAACCCCCTGCTCTCGAGCAGGGAGTCTATTCCAAATATTAGCCTTTACTAGGATCATTCTCCTGATTGTGAGGTGAGAACTTCACCTCTAGGCCAGGAGGAGGAGAAGGAGGAAGAGGAGGAGGAGGAAGAAGAAGAAGAAGAAGAGAGGAGGAGGAGGAGGAAGAAGAAGAAGAAGAAGAAGAAGAAGAAGAAGAAGAAGAAGAAAAGAAGAAGAAGAAGAAGAAGAAGAAGAAGAAGAAGAAGAAGAAGAAAAGAAAGGAAAAGGAAGAAGAAGAAGAAGAAGAAGAAGAAGAAGAAGAAGAAGAAGAAGAGAGGAGGAGGAGGAAGAAACAGAAGAAGAAGAGGAAGAAGAAGAAGAGGAAGAAGAGGAAGAGGAAGAAGAGGAAGAGGAGGAGGAGGAGGAATGTGGAGTCCTTGGTGCTCTCTGAGCTCGATGATTTTCTTGCAGATGTTTTATGACCCAACTAGGTAACCTCATCAGTGCTAGAAGGGAGTGGGGATTGTGGAGTGGAAGAGAAAGAGAAAGAGAAGGACTCTAGGACCCTTGGTGCTCTCTGAGCTCAGTTCTTTTCTTAAAGATGTTGCATTACCAAGCTAATTAACATCATCAGTGCTAGTAGGGAGTGCGGTGGGGGACGGTGGAAGTGGAGGTGGAGGACTGTGGGGTGCCTGGTGGTCTCTGACTTTGTTTTCTTACAGACATCTCATTATCAAACTAAACAATATTATCAGTGCTACTAGGCAGCGGGGTTTGCTCTCACAATCCAGAATCAAACAATACCCCAATCAAGCAACTACCAGCGCAGACAAAGGAACTAACAGTAAACAGTAAACAGCAGCCCAATCAAGGAATCACAAAGTCCATTCCCACCAAGACCGACAGGACAGGCCACATATATAAAAACAGAGAGCACATATTATTATGTAATATAATATTATATGCCGATGCAAAAGCTGTTGAAAATCTAACTAAGATTTGTACTGGTGGAAAACAATAAAAAATTATTGAATAAATAATAAAAAAATAAAAACAGAGAGCAAGCCCCACTCTTTTCAAGCCCTGATGATGTTACCAAGTTGGGTCACGAAACGTGTGCAAGGAAAACACCAAGTTCAGAGATCCCCCCACATTTTAATCTATGACAACTATGAAGTCAAGACCCAAAAGGGAATTAAAATCTTCTTAACCAAACACAGCCTCATTGTGATGGGGGAAGATTGCACACGCTTCCCACATTGGCAGGAAATAAAAAGATTTACAGTTCTGTAAAAAAACAGCTTGGGGAATCATTTGTATTACCCAACACTGTTGAAACCACGTGCTTTCTGTTCCCTTTCGAAAGGATGCTATGTGATTATATATATATATATATATATATATATATATATATATATGTATGTATATATATATTCGATTTATATGCCGCCCTATCTCCTGAGGGACTCAGGGCGACTTACAATTAAAATAGATTTAATACAATTAAACAAATTTATTTATTTATTTATTAATTCGACTTATATGCCGCCCCCTCTCCAAAGGACTCGGAGTGGCTTACAATTAAAAACAACAATAAATAAATTCATTTAAAAGAGTATTAAACAATTAAGCCGAATTAAAGTTTTAAAACCCCTAATTAAAAGACCTCAACCCAAGAGAATCAGCACAGCCCAGATTGTAAGAAGAGCCAAGTTTTCAAATCATGGCGGAAGGTGCGAAGATCGGGGGCCAAACGGAGATCTAGCGGAAGGAGATTCCACAGAGTGGGAGCCGCCACAGAGTAGGCCCTCTCCCGGGTCGCCGCCAAGCGACTCTGTGTTGCAGAAGGCACCCCGAGGAGACCCCGCCTGTGATGATTGACGAAGTCAAGATCTTAATGCTGGTTAGGATAATTTGAAATATGTTCAAAACCCTCTTCCGTTCTCCCTCAGTCCGGGTAGGCTAGTTCAAATAGCCAGGTTTTTAACTCACGGCGGAAGGAGTGGAGGTCGGGGGCCGTCCGGAGCCCCGGGGGGAGTTGATTCCAAAGGGTGGGTGCTCCCACCAAGAAGGCCCTACTACTGGGGATGGCCAGTCAACATTGTTGTGTCGATGGCACCTGGAGGATGAAGCACGAAGCCGAAAGCACCAGCCTGAAGATGGCGAGTGGGACCTCGTCGAAACATCGCCAAGATACTCTCAATCTTACACGGGATAAGACCCGAACATGCCAAGACCTGCATACCTGTACCTGTGAAAATCTACGAATATATATATATATATACATACACACACACACACACACACACATATTATATATATAGCACATAGCATCCTTTCGAAAGGGAACAGAAAGCACATGGCTTCAACAGTGTTGGGTAATACAAATGATTCCCCAAGCTGTTTTTTTACAGAACTGTAAATCTTTTTATTTCCTGCCAATGTGGAATATATAAATATATATTTATTTCCCTTTGAGATATGCCTCACGCCTTCCCTGGCAACCGAGAGAGAAATGTTGACAAATCACATCTTAAACTGACTGTGGGAAATAATGTTAGAAACGGGCAGGAAATTTTGAAAGCTGTTTTCAAAGTACATACATACACACACACACACACACACACAGAGAAACACCAAATTGCCACACATGTGGGCCTTTGCCCTATCGGCAATGCTGAAATCCAGAACAAAACGTGCGGATATATTTTAATGCTTTCCCGCCTGGCCATGAGGACTAGAAACTTTGGCTTGCACAATATCCCCTTGTTGGTCATCTGATCGTTGACTGGAGTGGGGATTGATTGATCCTGGATTGTTGCAACAACAATTATACCTTAGATAAAGGGTGGGCAGTTATGGGCCCTTACGACCGTGCTGGCTGGAGAAATTCTGGGAGTTGGAAGTCCACAAGTCGTAAAGGAGCCACAGTTGCCCACCTCTGCTTTAAATAAAAGCAGCAAGTAGAGGAATATACATTTGAAGTTCCCTAAAATAAGTATATGTATGCATGCATGCATGCATGCATGTATGTGTGTATGTATGTATGTATGTTTGTTTCACCTTTGGCTCCAGATCGAAAAAGCTGTAATACTTGAAGCGCAGCCATAAACACTCATGTTCCTTTACTTCTTGTTGTAGCAAAGTGCGGGAGGAATCCAGCCACCTAAAAAAAGGAGGGGGAAAAATAAGGAATTGGCTACTGTAAGTACCGACAGTTCTTGACTTACGACTACAACTGAGCTCAGCATTTCCGTTGCTAAGCAAGGCCATTGTGCTTCGCCCTGTTTTACGACTTTTCTTCCCACAATTGCTGAGGGAATCCCTGCAGTTGTTAAGTTAGTAGCACGGTCGTTAAGTGAATCTGGCTTCCCGATTGCTTGTCAGAAGGTCGCAAAAGGGGATCACATGTCCCCGGGACACTGCAGCCGTCATAAATAGGAGCCCGTTGCCAAATGCCTGAATTTAGATTGCGTGACCTTGGGGAATCTTGCAACAGTCATAAGCCTGAAAAACGGCCACGAGTTAATTTTTTCAGTGCTGTTGTAACTTCAGGCAGCCTCTGAATGAATGGTTTTAAGTCAAGATCTATCTGTATTTATTGAATTTCTAGATTTATAAAGTTATACATACATAGCCCCATGTATGATCTAAGGCTTTATAAGATAATCGTGAAAATACAGTTAGGTGTAAATACACGGACAGTTCCAGTGCTGAAATAATTACCAGAATTTTTTCTCATTTTCCCTACATATATTTTAAGAATAGAATAGAATAAGAATAGAATAAGAATAGAATAGAATAGAATAGAATAGGGAATGGAGTGGAATGGAATGGAATGGAATAGAATAAGGAATAGAATAGAATTCTTTATTGGCCAAGTGTGATTGGACATGAAAGGAATTTGTCTTTGGTGCATATGCTCTCAGTGTACATAAGAAAAACTAAAATACATTCATCAAGAATCATAAGATACAACACTTAGTGATAGTCATGGGTTACTATAAGCAATCAAATCCTACTAGGGAACAAATAAAACAATATAAATGGTAAAGATACAAGCAACACGGTTATCGTTATAAGTGGGAAGAGATAGGTACTAGGAAGTGTTGTTATAATCTAGTAGTAGAGAAATAATAGTAATATGGTCTTAGTAAATAAGTTGACGGTGTTGTAGGAATGAGTTGCTTAGCAGAGGGATGGCATTCAGGGAAAACCTGTCCTTGTGTCTAGTTGTTCTGGTGTGCAGGGCTCTATAGCGCTTTTGAGGGTGGGAGTTGAACCAGTTTATGTCCAGGATGTGATTCAAGGGTCTCTTAGACACTATTGTTAAAAAATTAAAAAGGAGGGGGGTAGATTTGGCTAACATTGGGATGTGTTTAGAGGTGAACCCTTTTGGATTTAATTCAGCTGTCCTCCTGCAAACATTTTGCTCTAATTCCAGCATGGAGTAAGGCAGAACCCTATCAGTTTATGAAAAGGAACATTTTTAAAACAATAGAACCTCCCACCTTCAGAGCAAGGTAGCTTTCCTTACCATTAGCCAGGGGAGCAAATGGCACCCCAGGGAGCCCAGGAGATGGACTGCCAAGCAAAATCAATTCCACGCTCCTTGAGGTGCGATGAGAATTGCAATGCCAGGAATCTGGATTTAGCGCGAAAGCCAAAACCAGTTTCTCCTAAATCGCATTTGCCAAGAAACTCCTCCACCAGGGGTTACCTGCTGTTGATCTTGGTTTTTTCCACAAGGGATCCTGGCCGGTGCATTCGGACGATCTGCTCAGGAGTCACACTAGTCTGGCTGACTGACAGCATCTGATAGCAGGCCTCGGCGGCGCTGTCTGAAAAGTGAGCGGGCATCCCACGGAAAGTCTGTTGCTCTGCGCCTGGGATTACGAGGGGAGAGAGAGAAAGGGTCAGGGGTCAGTGTCCAGCCCCAGGTAATCCTTGGTTTGAGTGAATACAGGTGGTCCTCGACTTACAATGGCTCATTTAGTGACCGTCCAGAGTTACAACAGCACTGAAAAAAGGGGCTCATGATCGGGGTGGGATTCAACCTGTTCGGTGAGCGCGCGCGTCACCTGAACTGGTCCAAACCGGCCGAATCCCATCCCTCCTTATGATCCTTTTCACACTGATGACGGTTGAGTATCCCCATTGTCACGGGATCAACATTCGATGATTTGGACGCACTGCAGATGTTAAGTTTGTCAGGGCTCCAGCAGTTACCCCCATTTAAATCATGAGTCTCGAGCCAAACTTCCAAAACTTAAAGAAGATTTATTAGAGTAACCATGCCAGCACTGCCTGGGTGTAGCCAACTCTGAGACACGTCATTCATTTTCACCCTTGACCCTGGTTTCCCCCCCCCCCCTGGGTGTATCGTAATTCATAGTCTCCAATGGGACGCATCCATAGCCCAGAGTCATCAGTCATGCTCTCCAGTTAGAATTTTGTGCAGCAGAAACTTCAGTCACCTAGTTACCATCTTTGAAAACATTTATGGAATGCAAGCTTCCCACTGCTCTCCCTCCTTTCTGTTGGCAACTCTAAAAATGAGTTGACAAAGTTAATACAGGTAGTCCTCAACCTATGACCGCAATTGAGCCCAACATTTATGTTGTTAAGTGAGCAATTTGTTAAGTGAGTTTTGTCCCATTTTACAGCTTTTCTCACCACGTTTGTTAAGGGAATCCCCACAGTCCTTCAATCAGTCGCGACGGTTGCTAAGTGAATCTGGCATCCCCATTGACTCAGAAGGTCGTAAGAGAGGATCGCGTGGCCCTGGCACACTGCGGCCGTCATAAATATGAGTCAGTTGCCAAGTGTCTGGATTTTGATCACGTGACCGTGGGGATGCTACAGTATGAAACACGGTCCTAAATCCTTTTTTTCCGGTGCCGTTGTAACCCCAAATGGTCACTAAATGAATTGTTGTAAGCCGAGGACTACCTGAAATACAGTCATTAAGTGAATCCAGCTTCCCCATTGACTTTGCTCGTCAGAAGGTCAAAGGGTATCACGTGACCCCGGACACTGTAACCGTCATAAGTACGAGACAGTGGCCAAGCATCTGAATTTTGATTATGCGATCATGGGGAGGCCGAACAGTCGCAGTGTGAAAAACGGTCATAAGTCCCCCCAGTGTTGTTGTAACTTGGAACAGCCACTCAACGAACTGTTGTAACTCTATATGTAAAGACAAAGTGACAGCCTTACTTGCTGGCAGCCGGACGGGTGAGGTCAGAACCCGAGCCGCGGTCTCTCTTTCCCTTCTGCTTCCGCTTGTCCTTCTTCTGGTGCTCAGGTAGGGCAGCTCTTCTGGGTGACGGATGGCTACAACAGGAAGTTAGCAAGAAGTTAGCTCCCCCACCCCAAAACCTCAGGTCTGTTCCCAGACCCCAAACTAATCATGGTTGGAGATAGGCAGGGCTGGAATCTGAAGGGAAATGGCTGGGCCTCTATTTCCTAGACCCTGACGGCAAAACTATTCCACGCTTGCGTCAGAAGGCGGCGCGCTGCGTTCGCATTCCATAATGCAATGCACCGCCACTCCCCTGCTCCCTGCACATGCACATTTGATCTCTGTGCATGCAATCGCGAATCTGCAATCAGCTGGCTGGTAGGCGGGCAAGACGCAAAAGAGTGGGGCTCTTCCGGAGGTCTCTCACGTGCATCATCTCTCACGTGCCTACAAACTTGACATTTGGCACATATGTTCTTCTACTACTAGGTGCCCACTAAGAAAGGATTTTTCAAAATGACCATCAGAGCATTACTATTTTCTACATTATTATTATTATTAACATGTTTCTGATGCTAAGGAGTTCTACCCCCTCCACACAAAAGAAATCTCTCCCAAATGCAAAACACAAGCAGAGGAGAGTTTCAGTTTCAGTTTTGCAGCACCAAGCAGCTTTAGTACAGAACAGTTGAGCTAGGCCACGCCCAGGCTCCTTGCTGTCTCCTTCTTGCTCACACAGCAAATACTGTTTCAGATTCCAACAGCCTCAACTCACACACTGACAGGATGCTAGCCAGGTGAATACCGATGATGGATGCTGGTAGGCAGAGGCAGCATTTTTCCCCTTATTTTCCTCTCTCCAAAACTAAGCCCGACCACATAGTTTCAGAGGCTGCATTGGCATCCAGCTAGTATAATATAAATTCTGGGAGTTAACAACGTCCCTCTCTTATGGTCTGGGATAGCTTCGAACCGCTGCTGAGCAATTGGTCTTAAGTTGAGGACTACCTGGGCAGCTGCGATTCCATCTCTACCTGATGTTTACTCACCGAGTAGCCAGAGATCACACACGGTGCGGAAGACGGGCTGGTGAATTAGCTCTGACCCAGACGCTGCAACGGTTGGGCAGGAAAGCACCACCGGTTTGTGCTGGGAGTAAAGTGGAGTTTGGCATCGGCCAGGATCCCGTGTTTATCCAGGCTCCAGTTTGTCTTCAGTAGCCAAAGTTTCTTCTGCTCCCACCACAGTGATCCGACCAGTCCTTCTGAAGTTCTGGAGCAAGGGGCAGCAAACCCATCGGATTGGGAAGCAGGAACAACTCAAGGCGTTTTGATCAGGGGTGGGCTTCCAAAAGTTAGCAACCGGTTCTCTGCCCAGTTGGCCTAGTCGGCCTCCTGCACCACGCCTCTGGGCTCTGAAGGCTTTCTCGAGGGTGAAATGGCCTGCCCGGCTCCTGAGGCCTCTGGAGGTCGGCGGGCCTGTTTTTGGCCTTCCGAACTTTCTGGAGGTCTGTTTTTCGCCTTCCCAAGCCTCCGTGGGCCTAAACTTACCTGGGATCCAAAATGGGCCATATGATTGATTGATTTATATGTATATACATATACATATACATATATACATACATATATATGTATATATATATATGTGATGACCCATAGTCTCAAAATCACCCAAAACCCAAAACGTGAATTACAGTCCAGAAATGCCTTCAACTTAACTGTTTTATTAGTCACACTTTAAAGTCCCAAAAGTAAATAATGAGGCAAAGGAAAACAAGAACAAACCGTCTTGGCGAGAGTTTCGAATCAAACCAAGATAAGTAATCATGCGTTCCAAGCAGATAACCGGGGAAAGTCCTTGGGAAGAACGCCAATAAATAGAAACCTCCTTCAAAGGAAACACTAACTTTGACTCAGCTATTCTGCATACGCAGTTACAAACTTATGTACATAGCTCCCAGCTGTAAGCCCTGAGGAGGATCATGGCCCTCTCCTCCCGAGTAGACCACGCTTTTCATGATCCTCT
>CM019166.1:10065061-10097714 GCA_009733165.1 Naja naja
TTCAGCCTGACTTTGTTTATAACTTTCTGCCTTTCTCGGTTCACAGTAAAAATAGCACCCCGTCCCCCACGCTGGACGTTCTGCAAGGCTCCCATGACTGTAAGCCTCAGATGTCACTGTTTTTACGTGCCGGCCATCAACTGGGAAAGGCATCAGGAAATCACTCACCAGATGACATGTGCAGGCCCAGATGTTCTGCCCCGTGGCGCAAAGCATACGAGAGCGCTTTGGACAGACGGACATCCGCATCCTGGAAGGAAGGTTTGCAGAGAAACTCAGGATGGCGAGAAGGAACGGAAAAATAGCAAAAGATCCTGGAGAATGGGAGAAGGAGAAGACCTGGTGCTTGGTTTACGACCGTTCACTTAGGCACGGTTCCAAATTACAACGGCCCTGTGAAAGACGGGACTTACGACCGGTCCTCAAACTTGCAACCGTTGCGGCAATTCCCCACGTTCCCATGATCAAAATACCGGCGTGTACAGGTAAGTCCTTGACTTACCACAGTTCATTTAGTGACCGTTCAAAGTTACAATGGCGCTGAAAAAAGGGACTGAGGGCTGGTTTTCCACACTTACGACACAAGATCAGAATTCGGCTGCTTGGCAACTGGCTCCTACTTATGACCGTTGCCGTGTGTCCCAAGGTCACCTGATCCCCTTTTGCAAAGTCAGCATGAGGAGCGGATTAAGCTTTCGACCGTGTGACTAACCTAAGCACTTCTGCGGCAAAGAAAGGTCATAAAATGGGGCCAAAGTCACTTAATCAACATCCTGCTTAAGAACTGAAATGTTGGGCTCCATTGCAGCCATAAGGTCGAGGACTGGAAGATAGAATGATAGAATAGCAGAGTTCGAAAGGACCTTAAAGGTCTTCTAGTCCAACGCCCCCCGCTAAGGCAGGAAGAAACCCAACACCAAGATACAAACTTGTGAGCAGGGCGTTTTGTGGCGCAAAGGGCAATCTTTCATGGAGATTATTCCTTATACGAGGAAGGAGGGAAGGAAGGAAGGAAGGAAGGAAGGAAGGAAGGAAGGAAGGAAGGAAGGAAGAAGAAAGAAGGAAGGAAGGAAGGAAGGAAGGAAGGAAGGAAGGAAGGAAGGAAGGAAAAGGAAAAGAAAGGGGAAGGGAGGGAGGAGAGAGGAGAGGAGGGAGGAAGGAAGGAAGGAAGGAAGGAAGGAAGGAAGGAAGGAAGGAAGGAAGGGAGGGAGGTGGACTCAGAGAGGGAATCTCTCTGACCTGATCTCTGGATGTTCTCCTGCTTCTTCGCTTCCGCTCTCTTCTTGCAGAGTTTTGCAAAACTTCCTCCCCACCGCTTGATCCTGCTGCAGCCATGTGTTTTACCCCTGCAAAATCTCCCTGGGTAGTAGATCCTGCAATGATGATTATGATTATTATTTTTCTCTCCCTGACGATCGAGGGGGGTTTAATTTCTAGAATGTGCCCTTTGTGACTTCGTCCTGGTCTTGCTGGCTGGGAGAAGGGGGAAGAAGGGGTTGTTGCTCTTTTGGTTGACAGCAACCTGAAACCTCTCCAATGCACCGTGTGAAAAAAAAAAAAAATCTGGGAGTCAGCTGATCTGCCGGGGCTGCATGGGCTTCTGGGAGTTGTAGTTTTTTTTTTAATTTTCTTCAGAGCGGCTTGCATTCTTCTCAGTAAAGTCTGCAGTCTGGATGTTCTCCAGCTAGGTTGGCTTGTCGTTCCCAGGGGGCTTCAGGGGAGGGGTATTCCGGCCAGCAGGCCTGGAAATGCTGCATGAAATGGAGATTAATTCAGAAACACAGGCAGTGCTTGACTTGAAACTGTTCATTGAGCAAACAAACGATGAACGGTTGCAGGAACTGGGCATGGCTAGCCTAGGGAAGAGAAGGATCAGGGGATGACAGGAGGGCAGCCTTCCAATATTTGAGGGGCTGCCACAGAGAGGAGGAAGGGGTCAAGCTGTTTTCCAAGGCACCTGAAGGCCAGACAAGGAATAATAATGGATGGAAACTGAACAAGGAGAGATTTAACCTGGAAATAAACAGGAATTTTCTGATAGTGAGAACAATCAACCCATGGAACAGAAGTTGCCTTCGAAAGTTGTGGGAGCTGCATCACTGGAGGCTTTCAAGAAGAGACTGGACTGCCCTCTGTCAGAAATGGTGTAGGGTCTCCTGCTTGGGCAGAGGGGGTTGGGCTAGATGACCTACAAGGTCCCTTCCAACTCTGTTAATCTGTAAAGGATTGAGACTCTGGAAAGAGTGCAGAGAAGAGCAACCAGGATGATTAGTGGATTGGAGACTAAAACATACGAAGAACGGTTGCAGGAACCGGGTATGGCTAGTCTCATGACCAGGGGAGACAGGATAGCACTTCCAATATTTGAGGGGCTGCCCCAGAGAGGAAGAGGGGGTCAAGCTATTTTCCAAAGCACCCCCAAAGGCCAGACAAAGAATAATGGATGGAAACTGATCAAGGAGAGATTCAACCTGGAAATAAAGAGAAATTTCCTGACAGTGAAAACAATCAGAAGTTGCCTTCGGAAGTTGTGGGAGCTTCATCCCTGGAGGCTTTCAAGAAGGGACTGGACTGCCATCTGTCAGAAATGGTGTAGGGTCTCCTGCTTGGGGTGGTGAGGGTTGGACTAGATGACCTCCAAGGTCCCTTCCAACTCCGTTAATCTGTTTAAAGAGGTAGCATTGCCACTGGTCCTCACCCATAAAGCAGGCAAGGCAGCACCCTCCCCCACACACAAAATTAGGGCCCTTGGCAGGTTATTTATGCCAGTTGTGACATCCATCTTGTGTGACTTCCATGTTGTGACCTTCCCAGCTGGCTTCCAACCAACAGAGCCAACGGCGGGATTTGGATTCGTTTAGCGACTGTATGATTCACTTTTAAGAGCTGCAGTGAAAAAGGGAGGGCGTAAAACATTTCTGTTGCCACCCTTTCTTTTGTTTAAGTGAGTTTTGCCCCATTTTTACGACCTTCCTTGCCGGAGTTCTTAAGGGAATCCCCGCTGTTGTTCAGTTGGTCACGCGGTTGTTAAGTGAATCCGCCTTCCCCATGGACTTGGCTTGCCAGAAGGTCGCCAAAGGGGCATCACGTGACCTGAGGGATGCTGCCACCGTCGTAAGGGTGAGCCAGGTGCCAAGCGCCTGAATTTTGATCACGTGACATGGGGATGCTGCAAAAATGGTCCTAAGGCACTTTTTCCGGTGCTGCTGCCATAACTTCAGTCACTGACTGAACCGTTGTAAGCCGAGGACCACCTGTATTTTAGGAAACTGGTTTTTAAATGCAGTCTTTATGCCCAGATAGCCACTGGGTGTCACTCTTGCCCTTCTTTTCTTCTTCTTGGTGTTGCGTCCTGCCTCCCAAATCTACAGGAAAGTCATTTCAAGGACAAAAACAGCTGAATATAAGAGGGATTTTAAAAAAATAAACAGCCTCTACTATCCAAAGTACAATACACACACCCAAGCCGGCAGCTGAAATGGGAACAATTAACGAAAACGGCCATTTCTGTCTTTTTCTTTTTTCTTTTTTGCTTCTTCAAATGTCTGTCTTTTTATTTCATCTCACCAGCCTGTTGGGTGCCGACATAAGTTTCCCTCCCACCAAGGAAAGTTTTTTTTTTTAATTATTTCCCCTAGGATTTTTCCTTCTTTGCATTCTGTCTTCAGCGCCTGGAGAAGACTTTGGAAGGCCAAAATAGTTTGCCGGTATTTAGAGCAGACGATGACGAAGCATTGCAAAGGATGCATTTCAAAATAACCACTCAGCAGAAGAACGTTTCGGATAGACCGAAGTGTGATATATAGGTTTAAGGTGGCCATTTTTAAAAAAAATGGGGTTGTTGGAGGAGGCCGTGTGGTTTGCAGGCTGCTCTGGGCAGGGGGCCCTCTCACCAATTTGACATTCCACACAGAAGATGCAGTGAAGCACATGGGACCTGTGTGAGTCACACTAGTCAACAATGGCGCGTGGAATAAAAATGTGCCCTTCCCAAAAGAAGCAGAGCACATCAGCCAATTGTTTTTTTTTTCCCCTGTGGGTCAGGGTTTCTCAACCATGGCAGCTTTAAAGTGGGTGGACTTCAGTTCCCAGCACTCCCTAGTCAGCATGATTTAAGATGGATGGGCTTCAACCCCCAGAATCCTCCCAGCCAGCAGGGTTCAAGAGGGGTGGGCTTCAACCCCCAGAATCCCCCCAGCCAGCATGCTTTATGATGGGTGGACTTCAACTCCCAGAATTCCTCAAGAAGCATAATTTAAGGTGGGTGAATTGTTATAAGTTGAGAACTACCTGCATTGGGTATAGGGAGAATCTAGGCAGGACTCTGTGTCTCTTTTCAGCCAAAATGTAACTCCGGATTATATGAGTAAATCGAAGCCAGTTTGGGGTCCCCAGACCCACCCACCCCAAAGTCACTGACCCAGTTGAGCAAGATGTAAAGCCCAGGAATGATCTTCCTTGCCTCTCTAACCTAGTAAAGCTGAAATCATTAAACGAATACGTCAGCCGAGCAACATGGGTCACAGCTCAGATACTAAGCTAGCTCAGGCCAGGATAAGATGTTGATGGATTGTGGGGGGCACCCAGATTGTAGTTCATTAATTGCCTCCAAGCTGCCAATAATCCAGATAATCAGGACTTGGCGAGGGGATCTGCTAAATCCTCCAAACTGCGATTTCTCACCAACTCAGTTCTTCCGTCCCTCTGAAACAGAATATTTGGAACTCCTTAAGTCGGCCAACGGACAGAGGAAGCATTTCGTGCCACCTTCTTAATCTTGAAATTGTCGTAATTCACACGCGCAACGGCAGCCAGACGTTTTCCTAAGACGCTGCTTCGTCAGCCCAGACATTGCTGCTTGTCCATCGTGGCTGGAAGTTTTGCAAACTCAACCAAATGTGGTTTTATTCCATCAGCTGCAGCCCGAACCCAACGTGAGTTTATTTTTAAAATTTAAAAAAAAAAGAAGCCAGAATGCAATCAGCTGTGTTCACACAACATAATGAGTCCCAAATCACGATTTACGAATCACAACAACCGATCCCATAACGCATTAAACCCCAAACAAACACATTAAGGTTTACGTAACGGCTCATTCCCTATAAAAGCTTCTATCCCAGGGCAGTAACTCCATTGAATTCTACTGTATAGTGCAATATTCATGCAATATCAGGGGTTTTCAGTTCAATGTATAGAAGGTGAAGGATGTGTGTTTGTGTTTTATTTTTATAGTCATAAATTGTACACTGAAGATCGTATTTAATTTTGTTGTATGAGGGGCAATGACAATAAAGTCAACTAAACTAAATATGAACCACATTATTGGAGTCAGAACTCTGTTTTGTTTAAGGTTTTTGCTTAAAATACAAGGCACATTCTTCATTTTTCCCCCCTCCAACGCTATATTAAAAAGTGTTCTCAGGGCAAAGCTTATAAGCCCACCAAACACTGTGCAGAATTCAGGGCTGTATATCCACCAAAGCACAGTCTAATTTTGGGACAAAAAAACAACAACCCAGCTAACAGTGTAGATTCTAGCTTAGCTATTTCCCAAGGATGGGATGTAGGAATAGAAAGTGGCCAGATGAGTAGAGAGGAGGACAGGAAATGCAGGCTCAGAAGCCTAGCCCAAATTATCCTATGAAATTGTACCTAAAATGAGAATTATTATTATTATTTTGGTGAAAAAAAAGCTCTTTATTGAAAAATGGAGCCCCAAAGGCACAGTTCTAGGAGCTGGAAGTTCTTACCAGTTTGTTTTCTCGAGAGAGAGGGGTGAGTCTTGGAATAACTGCCCTCTTTCGCTGAAAAGCAGGAACCGGTGAATTTGTGTTGACATTGGACGTTTTGGTAAAGAGCAGTCCTTGAGAGAGAGTCTATCGGTGGGCTTCTACGGATGCTCTCCCAGCACCTCCATGTAAAGTTTCACTGCCCCTTTGGCCGATGGGCACAGTTCATTCCACCACTCGCCCTTCTGCTCCATCGACAGGACATCCTGCACAGACAGAGAAAGAGAGACACAGAGACATGAGAGAGATGCTGAAACGGGAAGAAGTCCAACAGGACATGCAAGGATGGTTGTCATGGACAGAGGTTTTGGTGAGGGTGATTTTCGAGGTTGGTTGAAGTTTACACTCTAGGTGGGTCCACCTCTCTTCTAGTAAACTTCAAAGCAGAATAATGAAGCCCAATTAACTCTAGTGCATCTCCAAGAGGCTGAGAGGCTCAGAATAGAATAGAATAGAATAGAATAGAATAGGAATATTTTATTGGCCAAGTGTGATTGGACACACAAGGAATTTGTCTTTGGTGCAAATGCTCTCAGTGTACATAAAAGAAAAGATACAACCAAGAATCATCAGGTAGAAAATAATAGTCATAGGATACAATAAGCAATCAAATCAAGTTAGCTATCAAGGTGTGCTATCAAGTTAGCAGGCTTGGTCTAGTGATTTGAGGCAGCAGGAGACGATGAGTTCCAGGCCTGCCTTAGGCATGGAAGCCGGCTGGGTGACTTGGGCCAGTCCTTCCAGAGGTTTAAAACGTACCTCTCGGCTGACAAAAATGATGCTGACAGATTCCTGAGCTTCTGGTCCCCCCAGAGCGTAACGCTGCTTCACTTCCTCCGATGACAGGCTGCACCTGAAGGGCAAAATGGGGAGGAGAACCGTCAGCAGAGGAGGAGAACTAAAGTCATGATGGAGATGGCCTCCTTAGGTTTGAAAATGGGCTGGATTGAACAAGCAGCTGACTCATATAATATATGTGGGCGAGTGGTGCGGTGGCTTAGGGGTGGAGTTCTCACTTCACAATCAGGAGGCAGTGAGTTTGATCCTAGGCAGAGGCAGATATTTCTCTCTCTGGGCACGGTGAGAATTTAGCTGCTGTGAACTGCGCATTGGACAGGAAGGGCTTCCAGCCAGTAAATACTCAGCTCCATTCAGTTTTTTTATTCATCCATCTATCCATCTATCTATCTATCTATCTATCTACCTTCCTACCTACCTACCTACCTATCACGGGTGGGATGCTACCAGTTCTGCCCGGCTCTATAGAACCAGTAGCTCTGAAGTGTTTGGCCCACCCGCCTGCCCGGGCTCTTACCTGTCCTTTATTCCCTGCTTTTTCAACCTCAGCTGCTTTGCGCGGCACAGCTGAGGTTGAAAAAGCAATAAAAAAGATGTTTTTCAAATGCTATATATCTAAATAAATATATGTGCATAAATAAATATATGTGGGTATACAGTATGCATAATATTGCATTTGTTTGTTTGTTTGTTTATTTATTTATTTATTTATTTATTTATTTATTTGAACTTGTATGCCGCCCCATCTCTGAAGACTCGGGGCGGCTCACAACTAAAAACACAGAACAATAAATATTTAAAAAAAACATTAAACCATTTCATGTTTATGTAGTGTATACTGGAGGTGGTGACCATTTGAGAGCTGTATGCAACGAAATTTCATTTTAATGTATGCCGATACATTCAAAGTGACAATAAAGTCGCATGGTTTTAAGTTTTATAACCTTCTGACAAGCAGTGTCTACAAGGAAGCCAGATTCACGTTACTAACTCAACAACCGCAATGATTCCCTTAACAACGGTGGCAAGAAAGATCGTAAAATGGGGCAAAAGCCGTTTAACAAATGTCTCGTTTAGTGACGGAAGCCTGGGGCCCAATTGCAGTGGTAAGTCGAGGGACTGCCTGCATTCCTGCTTCCTCAAGCATTACCTGACGTAGAATTCGGCGCTGCACCGTCCCGCTGTGGTTTCATTCCGAACGATGCCAAGCAAAAGAGGCCTGCTGAGAGTGGCCGGCTGAAGGTTCACCTGGAAACAGGTAAAAAGGCGGTTCAGGAAGCAGCTGAAGGAGACCCAGCTCAGCGCCATGCCTCTTTCTCGTCCTCCAGCCTCTCACCTCATCCTGGATCTCGCGAAGCACGGAAGAGAACAGTTCTCCGACCACCAGATCCCCCGGGAGATCCTGGTGTCGAATGAAGGATCCCACCGAAGCATCATTGCCCAGAACAGCCTGCAAAGGAAAGGCAAGTAGCAGGCAATTGGCCTGCTCAAGAGGCGCAGTCAGAGCTACAAACAGGATCCATCAGCGACGTCAATAAATTGGGAGAGAATTATCATGCAGAGCTTCTGTTTGTTGTTGCAATTTTCCAAAAGAATTACACCCCAGTGTAGCTTAATAGGGGTGAGGAGGTACAGGGAGTCTTCGCTTTACGACAGTTCATTTAGTGGCCATTCAAAGTTACAATGGCACTGAAAAAAGGGGACTTAGGACTGTTTTTCACAGTTACGACCTTTGCAGCATCCCCGTCATCAGAGGCTCGGCAACTGGCTCATACTTATGACTGTATGAGTCATGAGATCCCCTTCGGACAAGCAAAGTCAATGGGGAAGCCAGTCTCACCTAACAACCGGGTTACTCATTTATCAACTGCAGTGATTCGCTTAACAACCGGGGCAAGAAAGGCCATAAAATGGGGCAAACTTAGCTTAACAAATGTCTCACTGAACCATGGAATTTTTGGGCTCAGCTGTGGTCCTAAGTGGAGGACTCCCTGTATTGACGTACAAATGGTCGCTTATCAACCATTAGAGAGTTATGGCGAACTTAAAAAAAAAGTTATTTATCACCCGTCGTCAAAGTTATGATTCCTGGGCACGCACAACACCCTGCAGTCATGTGCTCACACACTTGGCAACTGATGCACATTCATGGCATCCTGTGGTCGTAATTTGTGACTTTTATGCTGTTTTCTAGCAGGAAACAGTAGGAAAAAAGTCCATTGGGTATGCTGGACTCGTTTAATGACCAGGCGCTTTGCCTAACAATGACGTGATTCCCCTCGACGACCTTGGTGACTTGCTTGATATCATAAAAAGGGCCTGTAAAATTTAATCGGGCTCAACTGCAACAACTGACGACCAAAATTCTGTGCTCCATGCTGGTCGTAATTCAAAGACTACCTGTCTGTATTTATAAGATTGGGGGGGGGGAATTCCCTCCACTGCCCCAAAACTGGACAAAGACACCCACCTGAGGCTCCGGGTGCCCCCCGGGAACGTCGATCTTTCCTGGGGCTTCCCCCACACACAGGCTGCGTTGCAAGAAGACCAAGTTGTCATCTGCTGTGTGCAACAGGGCGCCCACACCCAGGGGTTCGGCGAGGTAGGCTTGGCTGTTCCCGAAGTCCTTGTGTCCTTGTTCCCGCAGCTGCCTGGCTGTCTCCGCCAAGTTGGTGCCCACGAAGTCCTTATAGGTGGTGAGCCCCAGGTGGAAAGTCAAAATGCTCCCATCCAGCTTGACTGAGTGGAGGCGAAATTTGGCCCCGTCGAAAAGCCACGGGTTCTGCCGGCAACGGGCTGCCCAGACACTGTCGATTTGGGCTTGATCCGCGGGCAGCGAGTTCCGGTCGTAGAGGGGGGAAAGTTCTACACGGACGTGAGACTCGGGGATGCCCCCAAAAGCCGGGCACTTGAACAGTATGGAGATATCTGGATCCATCCTCTGCCTGCTTTGTTCACCTGAAAAAAGAGAAAGGCAAAACGTCCAGCGTTTCCACTGGTTTTTGGGGTTCCCAGTATGTACCTACTACAGCGACGTTTTTCAACCTTAGCAACTTTAAGACCTCTGGACTTCAACTCCTGGAATTCCCCAGCCAGCCATTTCAGCTCCTCACTCTTCAGCATCCTGAAACTACCAATTTGTGATGGAATTACTACCAGAGGTGGTATTCAGCCGGTTCTGACCGGTTCTGGAGAACCGGTAGTGGAAATTTTGAATAGTTTGGACAACCGGCAAATATCACCTCTGGTTGACCCCGCCCCCATATCTATTCTCCGCCTCCTGAGTCCCAGCTGATTGGCTGGTCTTCTTTGGTTGCCCTGCACAGGAGAACGGAGCTGGAAAGCAGGTCAGTGGGGTGGGGAGGGAATGGGATTTTGCAGTATCCTTCCACTGCCACGCCCACCAAGCCACACCGACAGAACTGGTAGTAAAAAATTTGAATCCCACCACTGATTACTATATATAGTATCGGAGGTCCCGTCATCCTATTGCCAGCCTCTCTCGAACAATCACAAAGGATGCTCAGGACTGAGGGATCAAGAATGAAAATTCCATTTGCAAAAGAAGAAATTCCAGTTTCTTTTTGCCTTGCCTTTCTTTTGCAGTTAGTCCTCAACTTACGACCACAACTTATTGGTGGCTAAGCAAGACAGTTCTGCCCCATTTTACGACCTTTCTTGCCACAGTTGCTTAGTGAATCGCTGCAACTGTGAAGTTAGTAACCCAGTTTTTTTTTTTTTAATTACATTTATATGCCGCCCTTCTCCGTAGACTCAGGGCGGCTTACAATTTTTGGGATACAACCCAATGCGCTCAGCAATAGCCTTCATTCCATTGCATATGCCTGCTTATTACTAAGTGGCATTTTTACAAGGTCAGCTAATTGCTCCCAACCATCTTGGGTCCTCCATTTACCTACCCCGAGAGGATGGAAGGCTGAGTCAACCTTGAGCCTGGTGGGATTCGAGCCTACAGCAGTGTAGGCAGCTGGAACTTAAGTGCAGGCAATTCACAGCCTGAGCCACCAAGGCCCTTTAGTTGTTAAGTGAATCTGACTTCCCCACTGGCTTTGCTTGTCGGAAGGTCACAAAACCATCATAAGTATGAGTCAGTTGCCAATGTCTGGATTTTGACCACGTGACCATGGAAGATGTTGCAATGGTCATAAGTGTGAAAGACGGTCATAAGTCACTTTCTTCAGTGCCATTGTAACTAAACTTAAACAGTCAACGAATGAACTCTTGTTAAGTCAAGGATTAACTTTTATTAATTTTTTTCCCCTAGATCTGCCTAGCAGCCGTGGGTGTGCAAATAGGATAGAATAGAATAACAGAGTTGGAAGGGACCTTGGAGGTCTTCTAGTCCAACCCCCAGCCTAGGCAGGAAGCCCTACACCACTTCAGACAAGTGGTTATCCAACATCTTTTTAAAAAACTTCCAGTGTTGGAGCATTCACAACTTCTGGAGGCAAGTTGTTTCCACTGATGAATTGTTCTCACTATCAGGAAATTTCTCCTTAGTTCTAAGTTGCTTCTCTCCTTGATTCCTCCCTGCTCAAACAAGCATGAATTTAGCCTCCTTGTTTGAAGCTCACCGACTCCATCTTTTGCTCATGAGGATACCCAACCTGTCAAACTATCCATGGTTAAATTGCTGGACAGAGCGCATTGTGTTCCAGATGCGCTGGCATTGGAAATCCCCCGCCTGTCAGACTTGACACGAAGCCGGAGCGATGTATATTTTGCAGATTTCGCTGCTTTTCATGCATCCCGAAGGGCCACATGGTTGATGTGAAGAAGGAAAAACCCCAGGAGGTTAAGAGAAGGAGAAATTTAAATCAGGGCTGCCAACTGTTCAGAAAGTTAAATCTTGATCTGCTTCCCTCTGATTGGGGTGGAGAAACCTAGAAGAAGGCAGGACTTCTATATCGGTCGCAGTTGTGTTGGAAGCAAAGTCTTCAGGATCAAGGATTTGAAAATGTCGCAGCTTCATCGCGACAGAATCATCTTATTTTTACATGTTAGAAACAAAGAGGGCTGGGAATGTCTGCAGTTATAGGATGAGCTGCAGAGGCTGGAAAGAAGTTGGCAACGCTCAGCTGGAACGTGAAAAAAATAGAACAATTTTTGGGAGGGTGGGAATAGCAGGGACATTTGACAGGGAGGACAAAGAAATAAAAAGATTGAGGCTACATGCTACTTCTCAATTCTGTCTACCGCCTCCTCTCACCATGTCTGATATTAAGTTTTTGGGGACTTGATTGCAGAGGCTATAAATCCAAACAGGACGTCAAGCCCTCGAGCGGAGATGGATGAGATTATAAGGCTTCAATTTAATTACGGAGCAAATTCGCTGCTCCTACAACCCAGAATGCCATCATTGCAGTTTAATTGACATAATTTTCTGCAGAGGGAGCAGACGCCTCACTGCAGCTTTGCTGAAGGATGGTTCATTGAATAACTCATCATTTTTTAAAATATTTTTGCCCCCTAGATTTTTAAAAAGGTTTACAATCTTTTTTTTTTTTTAATAAATGCTCATTGCCCAAAAAATAAAAACAGGGCAGCATCTTCGTAGCAGTAGTCCTCGACTTACAACAGTTTATTTAATGACCGCTCGAAGTTACAACAGCGCTGAAAAAAAGGGAATTATGACCGTTTTTTTGCACTTCAAACCGTCGCAAAACCCCACGGTCACATGATCAACATTTAGATGCTTGGCAACTGACTCATATTTATGACGGTTGCAGTGTCCCCTTTTGCGACCTTCTGATAAAGGCAATGCAGAAGCCAGATTTGCTTAACAACCGTGTGACTAACTTAACACCTGCAGTCGTTCCCTTAACAACTGTAGTAAGGAAAATCGTGAAATGGAGCAAAAAGGACTTAATAAATGTCTCAATTAGCAACAGAGTGAGGTCGCAAAAGGGGCTCACAGGACCCAGGGACACTGCAACCATCATAAATGTGAGTTGGTTGCCAAAAGTCTGGATTTTGATCACGCGACCGTGGGGTCTTGCAACGGTTTAAAGTGCGAAAAATGGTCATAATTCCCTTTTTTCAGTGCTGTCATGACTTTGAACTGGGGTGGGATTCAAATTTCTTAACAACTGGTTCTGTGGGCATGGTCTAATTTGTGGGTGTGGCTTGGTGATCATGTGACTGGCTGAGCGTGGCTTGTATGTAAATACAATAAATATTTATGTAAATATTGAATTTTTTTAATTAAAAAAGAGCAACTTTTACCCAAAAGCAGGCAGGCAGATTGAGTCGCTCACAGAATCACGGATTCACTCAGAGATCTACCTTTCTGCCATCTGCTACCTGAGTCTGCACTGAAAAATAGAAGCTTCAGTCCTCAGGAAGGCTCAGCTCTGCTTTTAGATTAGCTAGAAAGCAAGAAATCCAACTATTTCCTGCTTTCTAGCTAATCTAACTCTCCCGGCACAGCAGCACAGCTGATGGCCGGGGGGAAAAAAAGGGGGAAATAGCAACTTACGTAGGCAAGTTTGATGGAGCACATGCCAGGTGAGGAGTGGGCAGGGCGGGGAGGGGTAGGTCCACCAGTGGCGTGATTTGCCAGTTCTCCAAACTGCACAGAATCATAACAACCGGTTCTATAGAACTGGTCTGACCAGGTAAAATCCCATCCCTGCTTTCAACGGTCACTAAATGACGTGTTGTAAGTCAAGGACTACCTGCGGTTGGAAGCCAGACGGTGGGGGAAAGACACCGTCATGTCACAGTTTAAATCTGAGCGTAGAAGACGTGCTGAAAACATTTGTTTGGGATTTCAACCGGGAAGACACAGACCACTGAAGGGGGTTAGGCTCACGCCAGTGCTAAAAACAAGACAGATGAAAATGTCAGAATCAATTAAGGGATTTTTTGTGAGCAAAACCCCAGAGGAATTTCCTCACAATGCTCCGTACGGTACTGTAAATATGCCTCCCCTGTTTTTTTTCCCTTTTGTTAGCCCTCGACTTACGACCTCAATGGAGCCCAACATTTCTGTTGCTAAACAAGACGTTTGTTAAAGTGAGTTCGGCCTCATTTTACAACCTTCCTTGCTACAGTTGCTAAGTGAATCACTGTGGTTGTTCAATTAGTAAACCGGTTGTTTAAGTGAATCTTGGCTTTCCCGTGAAACCATCATAAACACGAACCAAGCGCCTGAATTTTGATCACGTGACCCGTGGGGAAGGCCACGACGGTCGTAAGTGTGGAAAATGGGTCGCAAGTCACTTTTTTTTTTCCTTGCCACAGTTGTGAGGTGAATCACTCTGGTCATTAAAGTCAGTAACACAGTTGCAACTTCAAACAGTCACTAAAGGAACCGTTGTACTGCAGACCAGGAGGAATGGAGCGGACAAGCTAGGCTCCTTTGGAAGAGGGACTTCAACTCCCGGAATTGCAAGTTCCCTCCTCTAAATATCACTTTTCTTAAATTCCCTCTTGCATGGCTGATTCAAGAGGACGACTTCCAAGACTAAGAGGTCTTAAAATTGAGGCGGCACAGCAACGAGTGCCAGGAATCCTAAAGTTTAGGAGTTAAGGGAGGATTATGACTATTTGTTAGGTGTGAAAATGCATGTGGGTTTTTATTTCCCCCAGAGGTACCAAACACCTGATATGGCTCTCTGGCAATAGATCCATTCAGGAGAGATTTGCACACGTGTGAACACGGGATGCAGTATAATCTGATTTGTAATGGGCACTAATTAATGTTAATCTCAGTGGGAAGATTTGGGGGTGGGGGCTTATACAAACTGGAGGAATGAAAAAGACCTTTGTAGACTGAGGTCCAAACCAGGGTGACCAACTTCCATCATCTCTGGTTTCCCCTGCTTATTTATTTATTTTTAAATAGAATTGAAACCAGCAATTCTGATTTAGCATCTCTGGAGATTGCTAATTAGTTTCTAGGTCAAAACCGTTGTTAACCAGACACAGATAGTCCTCAACTTACAACAGCTCGCTTAATGACTGTTCAAAGTTACAACGGCACTGAAAAAAAAATGGACCATTTTTCACAGTTATAACATTTCCAAGGATCCCCGTGGTCACTTGATCAAAATTTGGACGCTTGGCAACCGACTCATATTTATGACGGTTGCAGTGTCCCAGGGTCACGTGATTCCCTTTTGCGACCTTCTGACAAGCAATCTCTACCGGGAAGCCAGATTCACCTAACAACTGGGTTATGGACTTAATAACTGGAGTGATTCACAACAACTGTGGCAAGGAAGGCCGTAAAATGGGGCAAAACTCACTTAACAACGGTCTCGCTTAGCAACAGGAATGTTGGGCCCAATTGTGGCCGTAAGTCGAGATGTACCTCCTGTACTGCCATAAAGTTGGTTTGCTTTTCCTAAGAGTCAGGCAGCTTTTGAATTGGCTAGGTTGGGTAACCATGGTTGTGTTTTGGCTGGCATTATTTAGCACAAGGGTCTTCAAACTTGGCAGGTTTAAGGCTTGTGGACTTCAACTCTCAGAATTCCTGAGCTAACATGACTGGAGGAGGAATTCTAAGAGTTGAAGTCCACGAGTCTTAAAGCTGTCAAGTTTGAAGACCCCTGATTTAGAACATGTTCACACAATACAGGACAGACTAAAATAAGATCGGGGATTTTGGCTTACTATCTAACTCAGATACTATGTATAATGAATTATTAATATTAAGTATTAGGAAAAGCCTCACATTGTGGCGTATCCATCTTGCAACAGCAATCAGACAAAGGATGAGTCCACGATGGATCGGCTCCAAAGGATGGCAGGGCTGGGCATTCACCAAAGTCCTATAACTAACAAAAACAGCGACTTTTCATACAAGATGTCAAAATCAGATGCTAATGGAAGGATTGTCAGACAAACGGGCAGATGTAAAGGGCAACTTGGAGAGGGGTTGCAATTTGAGGGGTCCTTGGTGCTCTCTAAGCTTGGTTGTTTTCTTGCAGATGTTTCATGACCCAGCTAGGTTACATCATCAGTGCTAGAAAGGAGAGGGGTTTGCTGCAGATGCCCCTTCCAGCACTGAGGATGTTACCTAGTTGAGTGATGAAACGTCTGCAAGAAAACATCCAAAATCAGAGAACACCATGAAACTCCTCATTTCATTTGAGCTACAAATATTGTCCTTTATTGGGTTACAATTTTTTTAGGAAAAAAAAACCTGAATTGGGTTTGCACAGGCAAAGGGCGAGAGCTGGTAAAAACACATTCTATTTTTGCTCTTTGTTTTATCTCTTTAAACCAGCTGCGAAGTCAGACAGATAAAACGGGAGCAAGATTTAATTCTGCTTCAAAAATTGGCAGGCTTTTAAAGTTTATTCTTCACAAAGCCACCACAGAACACCGGAGGACCAAAGCATTTGAGAACTGCTGTGTTATATAGATTAAAATTGAATCCTTAAAAGTTGATAGCCCGGTTTATTTCTTGCTCAACCTTGATACCAATAAAATAATTTTGTTTGTTTGCTTTTTAACAAACTGATTTCTCATTTCCAGGAATTCAAAATCCTGCAAAATTTAGCAACCCCTGATGTAAGGTCAGCTTGGAGCCTGGAGCATTCATTTCCGCTGCAGTTTTTATCTTTGCACAGAAAAATTTGGCATTTCTCTTTGGCAACAACATACTTCCCTTTTGACACCGGTTTTCCTAAGTTGTCCTGACTGGGCCCTTTGTGGGAGGAACACCACCCTCCATTCAAAAATAAAATAAAATAAAATAGAAGGTCCATTCTCTCTTCTTCCCAGTGAAAAGGATACGTCAGTGTTGCACCTTTGACAAAAGTGTGTTTTGTCGGTTGGGCTCCCTGGCTGGTTTTCACTGGGAGGTTGCTGGCACCCTTCCCGTATATTTCACGGCTGATCAAATATGAGCCCTTTTGCCTGGCAACTTTGGAAAAGCATCTGTAATCTCTTTCTCAAATCAAGACCCACGGGCCTGGCAAGCAATCCTACAGCCAGCTGTTCCCTTGCCTTTCAACCTTTTGAGTTGGCATCTTTCAATTTAATTTTTTGGGTGGGGGGGAAACCCTTTTGCATAAAGCGAAGATTCATTCACTGGGGCTCGATTCAGCAGTTGAGATTTGGCTCCAGGCATCTTTGGCTTTTGGCAAAAAAGGAGACCCCCTCGGTGTCTGGAAGTGGATGACAATTGTGCATTTGATAGACCCCAGCTGCCCATTGTTGCTCGGCTCCCAATCTTCTGCTTTAAAGTTTGACCCACAATCATGACGTCAGGACTATCTGGGGGTGTAGAAAATCACTCAGCCTTTTTGAAATCTGCAAATAGGCAAGAAAAGGAGCTAAGCACATGCACACACCCCTTTGAATTAGCATTCACACACACAAATATATACCCCTCCATAAACAAACATATAAAATACCTGACAATCTAAATCTAATGTATGTTGTGTGTGTGTAAACTTGATATTTTGTCTCAAATATGTTTGTGTGCATCTATAAAATCTCATCATTTAGAATTTCAGTGTGTGTGTATTGTGCATAAATGAGACATTTAGTTTTTTGCCTATTACATCTAAATATATAAAATATGTGTGCGAATGTGGTTGTATATAAAACTGAAGTTGGCCTACCTTCCACCTGAAATACAATTTATATGCATGTGTGTGCATATATAGGCATCTATAAAACTTGACGTGGTCTAATGCAGTTGTTCTCAAGCTGACTAGCTACCCAAGCTCCTTTCAAGGGTTCCATGAAGTTAAAAAAAAATTAAATGCCTCCGCAAAACCTTATAAATTGAATTTATATTTATATATAAATATAGGCTCTTTGGAGGTCCTCCATCATTTTTAAGAATGTAAAGGGGTCTTGAGACCACCAAGTTTGACATGCTTGAAGTGTTTCTCAACCTTTCAGATGTGTCGACTTCTGGCCAGGGAATTCTGGGAGTTGTAGTCCACATTTTAAATAACGCTGGTTGGGAACTTCTGGGACTTGTAGTCCACCCCTTAAGGCACACTAGCTGGGGAATCCTGGGACTTGTAGTCCACACTGCTTAAGGCACTAGCTGGGGAATTCTGGGACTTGTAGTCCACACCGCTTAAGGCACACCAGTTGGGGAATTCTGGGACTTGTAGTCCACACCCCTTAAAGCACACTAGCTGGGGAATTCTGGGACTTGTAGTTCACATTTTAAATTATACTGGCTGGGAAGTTCTGGGACTTGTAGTCCACACCCTTTAAGGCACACTAGCTGGGGAATTCTGGAACTTGTAATCCACACCCCTTAAGCACGCTAGCTGGGGAATTGTGGGAGTTGCTAAGGGCTAGAAGAGAAACACCAGTCTAGCTTTTCATTTAACACACTGTATGACGCGTTTGTGTGCATAACACTTGACTCACTCCAACTTTTCACCAAACCATGAGGGAAAGATATACCTGTTTGGTATCTACGTCCTAATTAGAACTTTAGAAAAAAAAAAAGGATAACAAACTGGCCCTCCATCTCACAGTGCCTACATCTACGCTTCCCAAAATGCCCCCTCAGCGTCTTCAGCAAGGAATTCTGGGACTTGTAGGACCAGCCCCTTTGGAGGCAAGGACTGGAATTCTTCGAGAATACCCGGATGTCGCTCTTTTCCCTCCCTTCCTCCTCCCCTTCGGGGCTCGCGGCAAGGAGAACAAAATGGCGGCCGAAGTAGACGCACCCGTTGGTGAGTTTCTATGGTAACCGCCGTGTCCCCCGTCATTGCCCGTCCCTCTTTTGTTGCGCCCCACCGCAGTCACCTTCCCACGTTTGCTCCGGCAGTTGGGAGTAGCTGCGGTTTAGGTTTGTTTTGTTTTGTTTTTTAGAAAGGACGAGCGGTTTCAAAACGCCCCTTGACCCGTTTCTCCGGTTTTCTCTTCGGATTGTTTAGGACTTTCCTTCCGCTGCAATTCCGGGTTCCCAAGGTGGCTTGGGTCCTTCCTATATTTCTTCCCCCCGGAAATAGCAGGCAGGCTTCTTAAAGTTCCGCCCCTCCGATGGCTGCTTCCCACTGAGGCGGATTCTTGGCTCGGCTGCTTCAGGGGAGCGATGGGAGTTGTAGTCACCTCGCTTACTGTCATCACAATTATTTATTGGCTCTATCTCGGTTTATTGCAGTCAAAGGCCACTCGATTCATCCACTAACTCATCCATCTTTAACGCACGACAAATTGCAAAGGAGACATTGTTGATTTTGCTTGGATGGCTGAGGAAATTCGCTCTGAGTTCTTCTTCCTTTAGTTGGGGTCTTTGTATCCTCTTAGAGGTAGTCCTTTACAACCACTCGTTTAGTGACTATTCAAAGTCAAAACACTGAGAAAAGTGACCTATGACCGTTTTTGCGACCGCTGCAGCATCCCTATGGTCACGTGATCAAAATTTCGGACACTTGAGTAACTGACGCATACATATGACGGTTGCAGAGTCTGGCCCCGACCGCCAGAGCGCCAAAACCAGACGTGCTCCCCTTTTGTGACCTTCTGACAAGCAAAGTGAACCAGATTCCCTTAACAACTTAATAATTGCAATGATTTGCTTTTTAACAGCTGCAGCAAGAGAAGCCGTAAAATGGGGCAAAACGTAACAGTTGTCTCACTTAGTAACAGAAATTTGGGGCTCCATTGCAATTGCGAGGACTGCCTGTACTATACTGAACCCTCCTGCCCTTCAAAAACCACCAGCTCTGTAAATAAATATATAAACTTTGACCAGTGGCTTACATTGTAATGACTCCCTCTGTCTTTCCTCCTTCCATTTGTCAGGATGAGAACAGGAGAAGGGATTTCAAGAAATGGCCTTGGCTAATCTGGGGTTCCTTTGCCGTTGTTGCCAACTTTGCCAAAATTCCCGGCATCTGCCTTTTAATTCCACAATCTACGGTTGGTGAGTCTCTTTCTCGCAAAAGAGTTGAAACTAAACCCTTGCAAGACCGAGTGGCTCTGGGTTTGAGGTTCGTTGGCTCAGGGAGAATTACCACCTTTGGTCTTAGATGAGGTGGCACTACCCCAAACAGACCCTGTGCGTAATCTAGGGGTTTTCCTGGACTCACAACTCCTGCTCGAAGAGCAGGTGGTGGTCGTGGCCAAGAGGGCCTTTGCGCAACTGCGGGTTGTGCACCAGTTACGCCCTTTCCTAAATCAACGGTCCCTACTCATAGTAACTCATGCCCTAGTCTTGATTATTGCAACACGCTCTACGTGGTGCTGCCCTTGAAGAGCATCCAGAAGCTCCAGCTGGTGCAAAATACAGCAGCCCGCATGGTTTTGTGCAGACCCTGGTGTGCACATGTTTCACCTCTCCTGCGGGAGCTGCATTGGTTGCCGGTTTGCTTCTGGGTGCAATTCAAGGTGCTGGTTGTCACCTTTAAAGCCCTTCATGGCTTGGGACCAGCTTATCTTAGGGATAACCGTCTCTTGCCGGTTACATCTACCTGACCCATCAGAATGGGAAGGCAGGGAATGCTGCAGGTCCCATCCCCGAGGGAGATACACCTGGTGGGACCCAGAAGAAGGGCCTTCTCCGTGGTGGCCCCCTCTCTCTGGAACATCATCCTCGCAGAGATTAAATTGGCCCCCTCTCTAATTCTCTTCCGGAAGGCACTGAAAACCTGGTTCTGCCAGCAGGTCTGGGGAACCCAGAGTGGGATGGAGCCCATTAAATGGCTTGTGTGTTCTGCTATCGCTGGGGTGGGAGGAGGGAGGGTGGGTTTTTTTGTTATATTAATTTATTTGATTCTTCTTACTAGTTTCACTGTTTTAAATGTGGTTTTATTATTTATTATTTTAAATGTGGTTTTTATTTGTAAGCCGCCTTGAGTTGCCATGGGCGAATAGGTGGCAATATAAATCAAATAAATAAAATTAATTAATTAATTCAGGCACTTGAACTGATAAGACTCTGGGGGGGGAGCACCTTTTCTGACACACAAATTATATTAAGAGGTATAAGCTTTGGTATAAACCACATCTCACTTCATCAGAGGTAGTGGAATGGCTCAACTGATGTGGGGGTTTAAACTGAAGGGAGGTGGGAAAAAGGGAGTGGAGAAGAGGTTGGTTACGCAGATGCCGGATACATGTGAGACCGATTATAAGTGGAGATTACAAAAAGAGGTTTACAGATCAGCACTCACGCTTATTACAAGTACACATTATTTTTATTACTAGATTTTTATCTTATCATGTAAATATACCTATGATAAAAATCAAGTAATAAAAATAATGTATGCTTGCAATAGGTGTAAGTACTGATCTGTAAATCTTTTCTATACAGGTAGTTCTCAACTTACAAACCTTTCGTTTAATAGCACTTAGACTTATATACTGTTTCACAGTCCTTTACAGCCCTCTCTAAGTGGTTTACAGAGTCAGTATATTGCCCCCAACAATCTCGGTCCTCGTTTTACCAACCTTGGAAGGATGGAAGTCAACCTTGAGCTGATCAAGATTGAACTCCTGGCTGTGGGCAGAACTAGCCTGCAATTACTTTGAAGTAATGATTTGAAGACCTGGTTGTTTGACCAATCCGGGCTGTGACCTTTTCTTTCCTGGGGGGGTGGTTTTATATTTTTAATGTATTTTAAATTTGTTTGGGCTTGTAACTGGGTTTAATCTCTTTTTAATTATTTATTGCTGTTGTTCCTTAGTTGTGAGTCGCCCCGAGTCTTTGGAGATGGGGCGGCATACAAGTCCCAATAATAAATAAAATAAGTAATAATTACTACTTTCTAACCACTGTGCCACCAGGGCTTAATGACTGTTTGAAGGTATTGAAAAAAAGTGACTTACAATCAGTTCTCACCCTTAAAACCATTACAGCATTCCCACAGTTACATGCTCAAAATTCAAGCACTTGGCAACTGGCATGTACTTATGACAGTTTCGCTATCCCGGGGTCATAGGATCACCATTTGTGACCTTCCTAGTCAGCATCTGGCAAACAAAGTCAATGGGAAAAGCCTTGATCTGCTTAACGGCTGCACGATTCATGTTAAGTATTTCACTTAACAACTGGCCCAAAAATATTGTAAAATGGGGCATGGCTCACACTTAACCACTGCCTTGCTTAGAGTGGAAATCTTAGGCTCAATTGTGGGCATAAGCCTAGGGCTTCAAGTCAGAGGGACTAGCAAGAACAAGAGCATTTAAACTTACATACCACTTCACAGTGCTTTTACAGCCCTCTCTAAGCAGTTTACAGAGTCAGCCTTTTGCCCCCAAAAATTTGGCTCCTCATTTTACCGACCTCGGAAGGACGGAACGCTGAGTCAACCTTGAGCTTGGTGAGATTCGATCTGCCCAAGACACACAAGGAATTAATCTCCGGTGCAGAGGCTCCCAGTGCGCATGCGAAGTAGCAAGTAGTAATAATCATAATAATACCAATAAGAGAGGGTAGTAAAAAAGACAAGAAGGATAATAATGATAATACCACAGCCATACGACATGGGTCAAGGCCTCACCGTCCTAGACTTTCCAACATCACAGTTGATTTGGGTTTAATAATAAAAACCCTCTTTGAAATAAGCCCAGATTCACCTTCTCTAATGTTTCCATGCTGTCATCTTCCACAGAGTAACCCTGTCATCTTTCTAGGTCTTCAGCTAGGAATATTAGCCACTATGAAGTTCTGGGGATCAAGCAAGATGCTACTTCAAAGGAGATCAAACAAGCCTTTTTTAGGAAATCAAAACAGGTAAGCTTCCATTATGGGATGGAGAAGTGGAAGAAGGAAGGAGGAGAGCCTTCCTTTGGAACAGGGGTCAGACTTCAACTCCCAGAACTTCAACTCCCTGAATTCCCCAGCCAGCTTTGCTGGCTAGGGAATTCTGGGAGTTGAAGTCAGCTTGGCTTAAAGCTGCCAAGCTTGGAGACCCCCGCTTTGGAAGACTGGGATAAGTTTGGTTGCGAGCAGCTGCCCATTTAAGGCAGACTTTACACAATGCACAAAGTACATTTGTTGGTCTCTCCGATTGCTTTCAAAGGAAAGTTGAGCCACCTTTTAAAAGGACTCTTTATATTATTTATGCATGATGCCTATGGGATAAGGTTCTATATGATTTTATTGTTATGCCTTGGTTGACTTGATTGGTTTAAATCGGGGACAGTATTGATCGAATTGCTGTTTTAAAAATACCCCGGGCCCATTTGATGGGAGTTGGCGGAGCCAAATGTCATTAATAAATGAATCAATAAATACAAGATAGTTTTGAAGCCAGTTTAAAGACCAAAGGACCAGATTAACAGAAGCTGGTATGAGATAGTCCTTGATTTACGACAGTAATGGTGTCAAAATATCCGGGCACAGCAGTGCAAAAGCTGATGGGCGTTTTCCCTGCTTTCTGCTTTCCTTCTCCTACCTGTGTTGAAAATGTCAGATGAAACTACAAAGCTTACCATGCAGAGTGAAATGAGTCCCTCAAACCTTCTCGTGTTCCTTGAAAAGCTCAGATTTGTCGGCGATGGCTAAAACAGGGGCCATGGCTAGAACTCAAATTGTAGTTCTGTCATCTTTCTAGGTCTTTCTAGGTCTTACTTCTAGGTCATCTTTCTAGGTCTTACTAGCTCTGTGAAAGCTAGTGTAAGCAATGGACTTTCCCCCTTCAACTGAAAAGAATTAACTTCTGAAAGTTAGGTACTTTAAAAAGAATTCTTTATTGTAAGGAAGTGAATCCAGTACTAGTCAAAGCAGAATCTAAGATACTTCCAGGCATACAGTAATAGATAAAGGGAGTTAGAACCCCTCCCCTTATTTAGATGTGGAACCAACATGTTAATTCCCCCCTCCCCTTCTCTGGGAATGTATCTTAGAAGAGTTTCCCAGGGGTATCTTCCAGAGCTGGAATTTTTATGGTCCCTTCTCCTCTTGCTGTCTCTCCAAGAGGTGACAAGTCTCTAGACATCTGGCTCCAGTCCTCCAGTTGTATATCATGTGCAAGTTATACAGATTCAATGTATGATTTAATATATTCAGGTTACATCAAAAAGGATTACTTGTACCAATTCCCCCCATTCTTCTTCCATTGAAGAATGGCAGATACATGGATCTGACAGCCAGTTTGCAAATTTTGGCTTTTTTCCTGAAGAGGGCAGCCTTGAACCACAAACACCCGTGAATTTCCCCAAGGAAGATCTATATGGGCTTGCAGGCATTGGTTGGCTTGAACAGACAGCACAGCTGGAAGGGACCTCAAAGGTCCTCTAGTCCAACCCCCTGGTCAAGCAGGAGCCCTTACTGTATATAATTTCAGTCAAATCCAGTCTCTTCTTGAAAACCTCCAGTGATGGATAAATAAGTCCCGATAAATCCCTTTTATTTGATTTACAATGAATTTCCTCCCCAACAACTTCCGAGCCAACCGTCTTTTAAGATAGTTCCCAGTTACAAACCTTTATCAGGCTTGGAAAGGGGCCAGGCGTATATATCTTTCAGACACCGCAATACTTGGCAAGCATGCCGGAATGAACGAATTGTTTCCTGCAAAGCCCCACTCCCCTTTTGCTCCTCTTTTATACTCTAGGGGAGGGGCCATTCACCGTTCACCTGTGGCTTTACTCCCAAGTCGACCCTTGTTCCTTAACCGTTCCCTTCTTCTGGCAGCTCTGTGCATGTGCACACTGGGAACAGGCTCCAGCTGTTCTTCTTCCCCACTGATCTCCGACTCCAAAGGCAACTGATAGCTGTCGGACGGCCCCGGCCCCATCTCTGCCTCCGACGCAGAGCCCTCATCAGAGCCTTCCCCAGACTCCAGGACTGGCCCACATTCCTACCCAACCTCCTCACTGTCCGAGTCTGTTGCCAGCTCTGCTGGCCGCTGGCTGGCCACAACAGTTGTAAGCTGCCTAGAGTCTCCCGAAGGCGGGATGGTTGGCTTATCAGTTTAATGATTAAAAATATGCTGACCTCTGCACCAGTGGGTGTTAACTTGGTGGAATAAACCACTTTTACTCCTCGTGGCCTTTTGTTGAGTCCCTTCTAGCAAAACCTTTGCCACCATTCCTTGCTGCTATTCGCTGGTCTCTAAGGGCCACCAGGCCTTCCCAGAGAAGAGTTGACAGTCTGCCCACTCAAATCTCTCTTTTGACCCTTTGTAGGAAGATTTTGAGTTAATCAAGGATCATTTCTTAGGCAATAAACTGGATCAGATGGTTGGTGATGAAACTTCCCCAGCCAATTTTTAAATATGTCTTTTTTTCCCTTCCCTTCTTCTTCCCCATCTCTTCCTCCTCCTCTTCCTCCCCTCCTCTCCTTCCCCATCTTCTTGCCTTCTCCTCCCCTCCTCCTGCCCCTCTTCTTCTCTTCCCTTCCATCTCTCTTTCTGGCCCACCGTCTGCGACTTGATTTTTAACTCCGGGCTCTCAAGGAGAGGCACACAGTTCCTCTCTTGCCCATATTCTGAATTATTTCTCTCTTGGGTCAGGCGCAAAGTTGGCGATCGGGGAAGGACAGGCTGAATATTGCACAATCGATGGGGCTGTTCCGTGAGTTTCCCCCTGCTTCGATGCAAGGCACAGCTCGGGAAACAGACTCCCAGTGTTAGTGTCTGCGCAAGACACAAAGGCCAGTTTGTCCGTCGACCATTTTTTCTAAGCTTCCCACAATACACCGAATCGCCAACTCGCCACAGCTGCCGGGTTCACAAAACACGCCTGGCACAGTAGACGGAATTACAAACTCAGCGGAACGGCTGCGTTCGCACAATGCTCTTTGCACAATAGACTGGATCATAAACTCACCACGTTGCTGGGTTCATAACAGCACATTGAGTTGATTCCAATTTTTTAAAAAAAAAATCACATTTATATGCCGCCCTTCTCCAGAGACTCAGGGCGGCTTACAATCTTTTGGAGCACAACCCAATGCGCTCAGCAATAGCCTTCATTCTCTTGTATATGCCTGCTTATTACTAAGCGGCATTTTTACAAAGTCAGCTTATTGCCCCCAACAATCTTGGGTCCTCCGTTTACCTACCCCAAGGGGATGGGAGGCTGAGTCAACCTTGAGCCTGGTGGGATTTTCACTTGTTTTAGTTTAGCAGGTTCTGCAAATGCACCTCTACAGCTCATTTACCTGATCTGGTGTATTATTTCTTCAAGGCGGTAAAAATATCAAGTATGCCTGTCGCCCTCTTCTTTTCCCCACAACAACAACCTTGTGAGGTGGGTTAGGCTGACAGAGAGGAACTGAGTCAATGTCACCCAGCCGGCTTTCGTGCCTAAGGTGGGACTAGAACGCCCCGTCTCCTGGTCATTGGCCCAAAGTCACCCAGTTGGCTTTCATGCCCAAGGTGGGACTAGAACTCACTGTCTCTTGGTGAGTGACTCAGAGTTACTCAGCTGACTTTCATGCCTAAGGCAAGACTAGAATTCCCCGTTTCCTGGTGATTGACACAAATTCCCACAATTGGCTTTCATGCGTAAGGCATGCTAGAACTCCCCGTTTCCTGGTGATTGATGCAAATTCCCCCAATCAGCTTTCATGCGTAAGGCATGCTAGAACTCCCCGTTTCCTGGTGATTGATGCAAATTCCCCAATCAGCTTTCATAAGGCATGCTAGAACTCCCCGTTTCCTGGTGATTGACGCAAATTCCCACGAATGGCTTTCATGCGTAAGGCATGCTAGAACTCCCCTTTTCCTGGTGATTGGCCCAAAGTCACCCAGCAGGCTTTCGTATCTCTGGCGGGACTCCCAGTCTCCCACTTTCTAGCTTGGTGTCTTACCATCAAAACTACAGAAATAGAGAAGAAATAGCAAAAAACGATAAAAGGGTTAAAAAAAGAGTGAAGAATAAGGAAAATAAAATAAAAAAATATCTAAAAAGCAACTTCCAATCGTCTCCACAGCAACGACACACAGCAATTGCTGTCTCTACCCTCCCAAACTGCATATCACTATTCCTTTCTTCCCATCAACAAACCCCTTTCATCAATAAATCCCTAAATCAGCAGTTTGCTTTTATCGATTCTCAGCGAAACCTCTACAAAGGGTTCCAGTCTTTTTATAAAGTAAATATTGTTCCCTCCGGAATCGAACAAGTCAATTCAGCCATTTCCTACAAACTCAGCTGAGCTTCGCAATTTGTTCGTCCGAAAAGAAGCAGGTTTAACGTATAAAATAAAAGAGTTTTTAAAAAAATCCCAAAATAGGATAAGAATAATTCCTTTTTTTCCCCCTACGCTGTTAATCACGTTGAACCATCGCTAAAAGAACAGTTGTAAGTCGAGGACTACCACAGACACAGGGCTTGCATACAACAATTCTGTTTATTTTGCCTTAACTCAAAACTTGGGTTGGGGGGGGGCGTAACCCAAACCAAGCCCCCCGTTTTGCAGCTCACATTCTTGATAGCACAATCTCTCTTTTCAGGTAGTCCTCGACTTACAACAGTCCATTTAGTGGCAGTTTTTCATGCTAACGAATTATCACGGCACCAAAAAATGGACTTATGAACATTTTTCACACTTACGACCAGTCGTTGCAGCATCCTCCCCATGGTGACGTGATCAAAATTCAGACGCTTGGCAGTTGATTCATATTTATGATGGTCACAGCCCTGTTTCAGGTCGCATGATCCCACTTTTCCAACCTTCAGACAAGCCACGGGGAAGCCAGATTTACTTAACAACTGCGCTACAGACTTAACTGCAGCAATCCCCTTAACAACTGTGGCAAGGAAGGTCGTAAAATGGGGCAAAACTCCCTTCATAAATGTCTCTCTGTCAGGATTCCGGCAGTTACCCCTCAATTAAATCATGAGTCTCGAGCCAAACTTCCAAAGCTTCTAAAGGATTTATTGGGAGTTAACATGTCTGGCACTGCCAGGGTGTAGCCGACTCTGAGACACATCATTCCTTGTCATCCTTGACTCTGGTTTTCCCCTCACTCCCTGGGTGTATCGTAATTCATATTCTCCAATGGGACACCTCCATAGTCCAGAGGCATCATGCTCTCCAGTTAGAATTTTGCGTGGCAGAAACTTCAGTCACCTAGTTACTATCTGTCATGCCCTTGGTAAAGTCGGATTCTGAGGGAGAGGAGGAACAGCCGACAGGGAGTGGAGGTGTGGCTCCAGAGGTTGTGGAGGAGGCTGGGTAGGGGCAGAGGCCAGCTGGGCAGTCAAAGGAAGAACCAGGCCCATCCCCTCTTCATGCAGGGAGGAATGGAAAAGGAAACAACTTGGCTTACGAGAGAGGAAGCGGCCATGATCCCCCTCATTGGTTGCAGCTGGGGAGAATAGTATATAAGAGAGATGGTTAAAACACAGCGTTGCCAGAAGCAAAGTGTGTGTTATTTTGGGCTGAAGTTATCTTGGTTGGCGTCCTTCCAACAGACTCTGCCTTGTTATCTCCTTGAAGTTGGTAATTACTTATCCTGGTCCGTTGTGGAAATTCCTTCATTGTAGTTTGTTTTGGTTTTTTATTTCACTTCTATCTGCTCATTAAGTTGGGACTGTATTGCTTTCTTTTGAAGACTATTTTGAGTAAGTTTTATCTCCAACTGAGAATTATTGAACAGTGGGGCCAAGTTGGAGGCATTAAAGGACATTTATTTACGTTTTGGATTTTGTGATGTTTGTGTTACACTCCGGGTCATCACACTATCTTTGAAAACCTTTATGGAATGCAGTTTTGATTTTGTGAGCTGCCTCACTGCTCCTCCCTCCCTTTCTGTTGGCAACTCTAAAACGACCATAGAAATATTTTATGAGTCGACACTCGCTTAGCAACAGAAATTTCGGGCTCCTTTGTGGTCAATGTGATGTCCAATCGGACGACTTTTGAGGGACAGGTGAAAACTTCCACTTTTCAAAGCAGGTGAAAACCGTGGGAACTTTCAGAGTTCAGTTTTCACCGGTGGTGCCAATATTTATTTAACCAATCAATTGTCCTTTTGAGGAATCTGCCTGCCTCGGAGTTCTCCTTTCCGTGGGTGCATTACTTGGAACGCTGTCCTCAGGTCCAGCTCTATTCTGATCGATCAATCGATCAAAATGGTACAAGGGCCTCCTGCTTGAACAGGGGGTTGGACTTCCAACTCTTTATTCGGCGAGGTTATTCTGCAAGGTTGAGACCTGTTGGTTTTGTGATGACCCAAAGGGGCATGGCACAAAGGCAACACAGTCAGTTAATCAATAAGAGTCCCTTTATTCACTCCAACTTTGCCCCCAATGTCCTGGTTGCCTTCTGGTCTGGATAAAAACTCTCCCAGGAACAGCCTTTAGCTGCAGAGAATCAAGTCCAAAAGGTGGTCAATACAAACTGTAACTATAAGTCCAATCAAGGCAAAATGAGGTAATTAATCCGGCAGGGCAAGAGAAGATGTGAAGGAATGGCAACAGTAATTCAACATGGTTGGGAGGATGCCAGGAACACAGATAAGCAAAGACAACACAGGATAAAGTCACGTTTGCTCCTAACAGACGCCGCTCTCAGCTTGCATCTCTTTTAAACTCTCATTCCCAGGTGTGACTAATGAAGGGAATCAGGGCCCTTTCCTCCCCCATAAGCCATGCAACCCACGTTGCTCCCTTCTCCATTCCTCCCTGCGTGCCGTAGGATGAAGAGGGGGGTGGGCTTGGCTCTTCCTCTGAACTCCCTCTCCCTTGTTTTGCCCCCCAGTTGGACTTTGCCCTTCCCCAGTTTCCTCCACAGCCAACGGAGCCACACTCCCACTCCCTGTCAGCTGTTCATCTTCCTCCTTGGATTCAGACTCCGACAGGGGCATGACAGGTTTTAAGATTACACACACACACACACTTTTCCCCCATGTGCAGCTCCATCCTGACAGCAACCCCAGCAACCCAGAGCTGCACAGCCAGTTTGTGAAGCTGAACGAGGCCTACAACATCCTGAGCAAAGAGAAGAGCCGCCGGGATTACGACGCCCAGCAAACCATCCAGAAAACCCACCGCGGCTTTGCCCGAGACCCCTTCGGCGATCTTCACCTCCATCGCCAGCCAAGGAACCAGAAGGCCCGCAGACGTTCGGCTGAAGGCCCTTTTAATTCCGAGGGCTTCCAGGCAACCGGAGCGTAAGTAAAAAGCAGGGAGTCAGGGCAGGGCAGGGAGACCTGGACTTACAACCGTTCGTTTAGTGGCCGTTTGAAGTTGCAACAGCCCTGGGAAAAAAAGGGGTGACTTGATAGTGGATAGGGGTTGAAGGCTCATTCGTATGTAAGATGAATAGGAGAGGAGAGAGAAGAGGATAAAGAATGGAATGGAATGGAATGGAATGGAATGGAATGGAATAGAATAGAATAGAATAGAATAGAATAGAATAGAATAGAATGCAGTGCAGTGCAATGCAATGCAATGCAATGCAATGCAATGCAATGCAATGCAATACAATACAATACAATACAAAAAAGAGTAGAATAGAATTAAGAATGAAAGAATACAATACAATACAATTCAACAGAAAAAAATAGAATAGAACAGAATTAAGAATGAAAGAATAGAATAGAAAAAAGGAATACAATATTTATTTATTTGTTTGTTTGGATTTGTTTGAATAGAACTAAGAATGAAAGAATAGAATAGAATTAATGAAAGAATACAATATAATACAATACAAAAGAAAAAAGAATAGAATAGAAAAAAGAATGAAAGAATAGAATAGAATAAAGAAAGAATAGAATACAATACAATACAATACAATAGAAAAAAGAATAGAATAGAATAGAAAAAAGAATAGAAGAAAGAAAGAATAGAATAGAACAGAATAGAATAGAAAAAAGAATAGAAAAAAGAATAAAGAAAGAATAGAACTAAGAATGAAAGAACAGAATAGAATTAAGAATGAAAGAATAGAATAGAATTCTTTATTGTCCAAGCGTGATTACACACACAATGTTTAAGAATGTTTAAGCAATCACATTTAAGTTTGCATTCAGTAACCAGAAGCGAAGGGTTCAACTCTCCAATTTTCTTCCAGCCTAGTAACATGACTAAAAAGTTGAATGCAGATAGTCCTCGACTTACAACACTTCATTTAGTGACCGTTCGACGTTACAACACTGAAAAAAGGGACTTAGGGCTGTTTTTCACACTTACAACTGTTGCTGCATCCCCATGGTCACGTGATCGAAATTCGGACCCTTGGCAACTGGCTCGTATTTATGACGGTTGCAATGTCCCAAGGTCACGTGATCCCCTTGTTTGCGACCTTCCGACGAGCGAAGTCAACGGAGAAGCCAGACTCCCTGAACAACCTTGTCACCTGCTCCACCACTGCATCGACTCATTTAACAACGGTGGCAAGAAAGGTCGTAAAATGGGACACAAAACTCAACAAGCGTCTCGCTTAGAAAGAGAAATGTTGGACTCAGTTGTGATCATAAGTCGAGGACTACCTGTATTGGGGTAAAAAAAAAGTATTTAAAAAATATTTTCAGGGTGGTCCTACCTCCTCTTTAATATATGACCTCCAAGTCCTCTTTCCCTCCCCTTCTTCTCATCCATGATGTTCTCTTCCCTCTTCCACCCCCCAGAAATTCAGACCCCTATGGGGACGATGCCTACTGGCAGGAATTCCACCAAGCGCCTCCGGAGTGGTATTCAGACCAGGAGTTCAAGAGGAGGCACCAACGCAACCTGAGGATCGCAATGTACTGTTTGCTGGTCATGTCTGGAAGCCTCTTGGTTCACTTCATAACATACAGGTACGGTTCCTTGCAGGCTAACTCTGCTCACTGCCAGCAGTTCGATCCTGATCGGCTCAGGGTTGACTCAGCCTTCCGTCCTTCCGAAGTGGGTAAAATGAGGGCCCAGATTGTTGAGGACAACGAGCTCTTAATCCCCTTAGAGAGGGCTGTAAAGCACTGTGGAAGGGATATAAATCCTGAATATTAGCGCCTTCCTTCCTTCCTTCCTTCCTTCCTTCCTTCTTTCCTGTTTGTTTCATTTCCTTCCTTCCTTCCTGTTCGTTTCATCTCCTTCCTTCCTGTTTGTTTCATTTCCTTCCTTCTTTTCTTCCTTTCTTCCTGTTCGTTTCATTACCTTCCTTCCTGTTTGTTTCATTTCCTTCCTTCTTTTCTTCCTTCCTTCCTGTTCGTTTCATCTCCTTCCTTCCTGTTTGTTTCATTTCCTTCCTTCTTTTCTTCCTTTCTTCCTGTTGGTTTTCGTGCTTCTTCCTTCCTTCCTGTTCGTTTCATTTCCTTCCTTCATTCTATTCATTTCGTTTCCTTCCTTCCCATTTGTTTCATTTCCTTCCTTCCTGATCATTTCCTTTCTTCTTTCCTGTTTATTTCATTTCCTTCCTTCCTTCCTGTTTACATTTCTTTCCTTCCTTCTTCCTGTTTATTTTCATTTCCTTCCTTCCTTCCTGTTTGTTTCATTTCCTTCCTTCTTTTCTTCCTTTCTTCCTGTTCGTTTCATTACCTTCCTTCCTTCCTGTTCATTTCATTTCCTTCCTTCCTTCCTGTTCATTTCATTTCCTTCCTTCCCATTTGTTTCATTTCCTTCCTTCCTGATCATTTCCTTCCTTCTTTCCTGTTTATTTCATTTCCTTCCTTCCTTCCTGTTTATTTCATTTCCTTCCTTCCTTCCTGTTTATTTCATTTCCTTCCTTCCTTCCTGTTTGTTTCATTTCCTTCCTTCTTTTCTTCCTTTCTTCCTGTTCGTTTCATTACCTTCCTTCCTTCCTGTTCATTTCATTTCCTTCCTTCCTTCCTGTTTATTTCATTTCCTTCCTTCCGTCTTAAAGCTGCCAGAGTTGGACACCCCTGCCCTGAATTATTAAGGCGACATGTGACATGCTGGCTGGGGAATTCTGGGAGTTGAAGTCCACCGGTCTTCGAGCTGCCAAGATTGAACACCTCCTGATCTAGGATGAAAAATGGAAATGGCTTTTTGAGGGACACAGATCAGCTTCTCTTAAAGGTCCACGAAGCTGTCACAGGCTCCGCCAGCATTTGTTCCAACCAGCATCTTCCCCAACTTTCCCCTCCTCCTTTGCTGAATTTCCCCTCCCCGGGCATGGCAGCTTGCCAACCATCCCCTACCCGCCGTCTGGTTCTTTATTCTAATCCTTCGCCTCATTAGCCAGCTGTGACCAGGGAAAGATTAATCAG
>CM019166.1:10098714-10122453 GCA_009733165.1 Naja naja
CTTTCCTTCCTTCCTTTCTCTTTCTTTTTCCTTTCCTTTCTCTTTCTTCTTTCTTTCTTTCCTTCCTTCCTTTCTCTTTCTTCTTTCTTTCCTTTCTCTTCTTTCTTTTCTTCCTTCTTTTCTCTTTTTCTTTCTTTCCTTCCTTTCTCTTTCTTCTTCCTTCCTTCCTTTCTTTCCTTCCTTTCTCTTTCTTCTTTTTTTCTTTCCTTCCTCCTCCCAGAAAAGAAGGTTTTTAAGAAGAGACTGGGCAGCCATTTGTCTGAAATGGTCTAGGGTTTCCTGCCTGAGCAGGGGGTTGGGCTAGAAGACCTCCAAAGGCCCCTACCAACTCTCTTATTCTATTTGAGTGGCTCAGTTTCTAATTTCTGGGTGACATCGGGTCACCCCTTTTCATACCAATGGAAGGCGCTAATTTTGGGGTCCCCGTTACAGGTAGTCCTCGACTTACAGGTACAACCGCTCCTTTAGTGACCGTTCAAAGTTACGGCGGCATTGGAAAAAGCCACTTAGGGCCGTTTCTCATACTTACGACCATGGCAGCATCCCCATGGCCAGGTGATCGAAATCCAAGACGCTCGGCAACCAGCTCCTATTTACGATGGCCGCAGCATTCCCGGCTGTGTGTGTGGGTGTGTCACGCGATTCCCTTTTGCAACCATCTGTCAACGGGGGAAGCCAGCTGTCAGGATTCCGGCAGTTACCCCTCAATTAAATCATGAGTCTCGATTCAAACTTCCAAAACTTCAAAAGGATTTATTGAGAGTAAACATGCCGGCACTGCCTGGGTGTAGCCGACTCTGAGACACATCATTCCTTGTCACCCTTGACCCTGGTTTCCCCCCTACTTCCTGGGTGTATCATAATTCATATTCTCCAATGGGACACCTCCATAGCCCAGAAGCATCAATCATGCTCTCCAGTTAGATATTTGCAAGGCAGAAACTTCGGTCACTTAGTTACTATCTTTGAAAAACAATTTATGGAATGCACATACGCTTTCCAAGCTGCCGCACTGCTCCCTCCTCCCTTCCTGTTGGCAACTCTAAAAAGACCCTATAAATATTTTATGAGTTGACACCAGATTCCCTTCGCCACCTTGTGACTAGCTTCACAAAACGCAGGGATCCACTTAACGATGGTAGCAAGAAGGTCGTAAAATGGGGCAGGACTCCTTGAACAAGTGTCCCTCTTAGCAATGGAAATGTTGGGGTTGATTGCAGTCGTAAGTCAAGGACCGCCTGTATTCCTAAGGAGATAATTTCTATTCGGGGTGGGGGCTTTGGAGTGCATGGGGGGTTGCTTTGAAAGCATCAAAAGACAGAATGAGGCAGGGGCCAAGGAACACCAAGTCCATCTCCCACAAAGCCTTCATTGGCTGAGCGATGACCAACCAGATAGTCTAGAAACACCCTTAAAATTCTCTGTTTTTGGTCAATTGATACAGATCCTGATCAGTGGTGGGATTCAATTTATTTTTACTACTGGTTCAGTGGGCTTGGCTTGGTGGGCGTGGCTTGGCAGGCGTGGTTTGGCTTGGTGGGCATGGCTGTGACTTGGTGGGTGTGGCATGGCTTGGGCATGGCTTGGCTTGGTTGGTTTGGTGGGTGTGGCTTGGTGGGTGTGGCAGGGGAAGGATACTGTGAAATCTCCCTTCCCTTCCCTCCCCACCGCACTAACCTGCTTTCCAGCTCCGTTCTCCTGCACAGGGCAACCAAAGAAGACCCAGCCGATCAGCTTTGGGTGTGGCTTGGTGGGCGCGGCTTGGTGGGCGTGGCAAGAGAAGGATACTGCAAAATCCCCCTTTCCCCCCCCCACTAACCTGCTTTCCAGCTCCGTTCTCCTGTGCAGGGCAACCAAAGAAGACCCAGCCAATCAGCTGGGACTCGAGAGGCGGAGAATAGATATGGGGGCGGGGCCAGTCAGAGGCGGCATTGGCCGGTTCTCCCAACCACTCAAAATTTCCGCTACCGGTTTTCTAGAACCGGTCAGAACCGGCTGAATCCCACCTCTGTTCCTGATTCTTTTTTTCCCCTGCGTTTTTCCACTGACAGACAATGTCCCCCTCTGAGAAGATGCTGCCTCCTATGGAAGGTAAGGATGGGGTTGGGGGGGTAGTGAAGAAGAGGTGCCCCCCTCCCACCCATTAAACCTGCCTCTCCCCCACCCTAGTCTTTCAATGGGTCTTTCAATCCCACTTCCAACATCTTCAACCCCAGAGGCAAAAATTGTAGCAACCCCCCTCTTAAGAGAGACGCTGAAAATGGGGAATGTTTTGTGTGGGGAGTGGGAGCGGGGTGAGTGCCCCGCATTTATGCCTGCTGTAACGTGGGATGGGGAAAATAAACGGGGGAGGGATCTTAGGGGGTTCTGTAGTGTGGATCTTTAATGCTGTAAGCTGTCCTGAGTCACCTATGGGTGAACTGGGCAGCAATAGAAATTTGTATGATAGATGGATGGATGGATGGATGGATGGATGGATGGATGGATAGATAGATGATAGATATAGATAGATAGATAGATAGATAGATTGATTGATAGATGATAGATAAATGATGATGATGATGATAGATAGATGATAGATGATAGATAGATAGATGATAGATGATAGATGATAGATAGATGATAGATAGATAGATAGATAGATAGATTGATTGATTGATAGATGATGGATGGATGGATGGATGGATGGATAGATAGATGATAGATAGATGATGATAGATAGATAGATGAGAGAGACAGGTAGGTAGAGATAAGAGAGAGAAGTAGGTAGGTAGATGGAGATAAGTCAGATAATAGGTAGCTAGATAGATGGATAGAGATGATAGATAGACAGACAGACAGACAGACAGACATAAATAGATGATAGATGGATAGGTAGGTAGATAGATAGATAGATATAGATAGAAGAGAGAGAAGTAGGTAGGTAGAGAGAAGAGAGATAATAGGTAGATAGATATAGATAGATAGACAAACGAATGGAAAGAGATGATAGAGACAGACAGAGAGACAAGAGAGAGATAATAGCTAGCTAGCTAGTTCGGTCGATAGATGATAATAGATAGAGAGAAAGAGAGATAAGACAGAGATAATAGGTAGACGGAATGGAATGAAAGAAGGAGGAAGGAAGAAAGGAAGGAAGGAAGGAAGGAAGGAAGGAAGGAAGGAAGGAAGGAAGGAAGGAAGGAATGGAACCTAACCGCAGGGCCAGCCCTCTCTGATGACAGGTGAGCCAGCTAAAAGCCCGGGTGTGTCTCCCCGCCAGTGATCCGTTTTTTGGAGGTCTACAACCGCAGCGCCTGCCAGCCCAGGGAGACGATGGTGTCCGTCATGGCGGAACATCCGTCTCTGAGAAGCCACATCATGATCCCGTCCTGCGTGGCCCTCAGGCGCTGTACCGGCTGCTGTTCGGACGACTCCTTGGATTGCGTGCCCAGCCGTTCCCGGGAAGCCATCTTGGAGGTAAGGGGGGACCAGAGGTGGGGAGGATATCCAGGAAGGGCGGGAGAAGTCAGTCCTGGATTCGGATTCCTGCTCATTCGGAATTGCAACACACCGTTGAGGTCATCTGGTCCTACCCCCCCAAGCAAAGCAGGAGACCTTACACTATTTCTGACCAATGGCAATCCAGTCTCTTCTTGAAAGCCTCCAGGGATGAAGCTCCCACAACTTTCGAAGGCAACTTCTGTTCCACTGGTTGATGGTTCTCACTGTCAAGAAATTCCTCCTTATTTCCAGGTTAAATCTCTCCTGGATGATTCTCCATCCATGATTCCTTGTCTGGCCTTCAGGTGCCTTGGAAAACAGCTTGACCCCCTCCTCCTCTCTGTGGCAGCCCGTCAAATATTAGAACACTGCTCTCCTGTCTCCCCTGGTCCTTCTCTTCACTAGATTAACCATGCCCAGTTCCTGCAACCATTCTTCATAATGTTTTAGCCTCCAGTCTAGGGATGTTAAAAAACAGCCAGAAATATAACCTGCATTGGAATTGAATTTCTACTTCTATTTCCTGCTGGAGATAACAATATTTGTATTTAGCACTGAATCCTGGACGTTTAGAGTGAAGATCTTCCTCTTCCTGTTTTCTAGGTGATGGCTAGTCTCTTTCCAAACAGATATATAACCCAGCTGACTTTTGAAGAGCACCTGGAATGCACCTGCAGGTAAGGCTTTAGAATACTTCAAAGGGTTCATTAGAGGCGACATACTGGCCCTGCCCTCTATGAAGCCAACTCTGGCATACATCATTTAGAGTCCCCTCCTGACCCTGTTCCCCCCCCGTCCACCCCCCCGGGGTCTCATCAACCAGATTCTCCAATTGAGCCCATTCACCAGCTGGGTGTCATCAATTACATTCTCCAATTATGGGCTGGGTGTCATCAATCACATTCTCCAATTAAATATATTCCCGGGCAAAATCTCTGGTAGTTTAGTTACAACCTTTTGAAGATAAAGAGTTGGAATGTACTTCCGCTTTCCCTCCTTTTTTATAGCAACTACTAAAACAAGCATAGGAATGTTTTATGAGTTGACACGTGTATCTGACTTAACAACTGCAGGGATTCACTTCACAACTTTAGCAAAAAAAACAGGGCGCAATTCACTTAACAAACATCTCACAGAGCAACCAAAGTTTTGGGCTTGATTGAGGTCATAAATCAGGGACTACCTGCATGTGACAAATAAACTATTTTTGGAGGGGAGGAAGGTTTAAATTTCAGGCACCGTTTTTCAGTCACGGTGCAGTTCCGAGCAATCAAACAGGGATTATACTGAGTTCTTGCGGAATTAATGGGTAGAAGCCTGCTTGAATTCTCTTCCTATTATATGGTGCCTTAATAAAAGAAAACGTTTAAAGGAGTTTTGTCCACTGGTGACAGCAAGGAACAGCTTCTGATGTAAGTAGGCCAGGCCATCCATGAAAAATGTCAAAAGACTTGCTTTCAAATCCTCAACAATGTTGGATTTACATGATAAAAGAAGCGATTGCTGTGGGCATTAAAAGGAAAGGGATTAACTTCAGGATGTGTGCTTAGGAATTCAGGACAACTTAGCTGTTGGTCCAGGAGGGTTGTTAAAAATGCAGGCACTCCGCTCGGGGTGTATTATTATTCTGCTCAAACTATAAGATTTAGTCTTATTATTATTCTGCTCAAACTGTAAGATTTAGTCACGACCTCTTGTCTATTGCACACATATCCTGGTTTCAGGTTGGCTCGGCTGCTGTCATAATTTCTGCCCAGCAAAAACTCGGGGTTGTAGTTTATTTTGAAATGGTCCGTTGCGAATCTGGGTGGAGGAGGCTGCAGGTTTAACCTCCTTTGGAAGGAATGTTGCTGAAATTTCTTAGCGAGGAAATGGTGTGCAGATATTTTAAATCAACAGCGATGATGAATCTTTATGCACGTACCGCTAAAACTAGGTATATATATTCCCTTCGACAGTCAAGTTGCTAAATCTGTTGTTTTTCTCTTGTGTTTTTCAGATCGAGAACGATGCTTTTCAGATCTAATTCAATTAGGTAAAATATTCCTTCCTTCTTTCCTTCTTTCCATCCCTCCTTCTTTCCTTCCTTTCCCTTTTTCTCACCTTTCTCCTTCCCTCCAATTTTCCTCCCTCCCTTTCTTCTCCCATTCTCTCCAATTTTCCTTCCTTCCTTCCTTCCTTCCTTCCTTCCTTCCTTCCTTCCTTCCTCTCTTTTCCCTTCTCCCTCTAATTTTTCTTCCTTTCTTCCTTCCCTCTTTCCTTCCTCTCCTCTCCTCCCTTTCTTCTCCCATTCTCTCTCCAATCCTTCCTTCTTTCCTTCCTTTCCCTTTTTCTTTCCTTTCTCCCTCCCTCCAATTTTCCTTCCTTCCTTCCTTCCTTCCTTCCTTCCTTCCTTCCTTCCTTCCTTCTCCAATTTTCCTTCCTTCCTTCCTTCTTCCTTTCCTTCTCTCTTTTCCCTTCCTTTCTCCCTCCTCCCTCTAATTTTTCTTCCTTTCTTCCTTCCCTCTCTTTTCTACCTTCCTTTCTCTCTTCAATTTTCCTTCCTTTCCTTCTCTCTTTTCCTTCCCTTTCTCCCTCCCTCCTGCCAGTCAATCTTCCTTCCTTCCTTTCCTCCCTCTCTCCCCTCTCCCTTTCCCTTCCCTTCCCACAGATCCCATACACCTGATTTACACACATACAGAATTAGTCCTGGTGGGTAGACCCTGGAGATGGTTCCAGAAAAATCAGGTTTGGCCAATTTCTTTGCAAAAACACACACAGTCCTTCTTGGGTTAAAGTGACAGCAAGTTGTGGTCCCACTTGTACCTGAATAAGTTTCAGGGCCTTAATCTGTTGTTTCCTTCTCTTTCTAGTCGGTCCTGTGCACCTTGTCGGGACAGGAAAAAGCAGCCAGATCCACAGACGTGCAAATGTGTGTGTCGCCACCAATTCGGACATTGTGAGAGGCGTGGGATGAAATTCAGCGAGAGGACATGCAGGTAAATTCATCTTCCCTTTTATATCTCTTGCCCTCTCTCTGTCAGGGCTGTCTCTGACTCTGTAATGGCTTGTTCTTTCTTTTCACTTACAACTGACTTTGTAAAGAAAGTCAATTAGCAAACCACTACAGAATGAGCAAAAGCCACTAGTAATGAATGATTAGGGACACTTGCTTTAGCAACCTTAGTGTCTAAAGGATTCTGGGATACGTAGTGTGGCACCTAGCTGACACAAGGTGCAAGTCCCCCAAAGGGATCCAAATAGATAAAAAGAAACATATTTTAAAAAAGTATAACAAATTCAAAACCGGATTAAGAATGCTGCACAAATTCACCCCGGAGCCTCTTTGGAATGTGGGGAGTACCAAAAAGTTTGTTTTTATTTTCATCATTTGAGACTCAGAGGGAGAAAAAAAAACCCACTTCCTTTTTCAGGAAAAACTTTATCTAGATCTTTAAGCAGAAATATAGCCGGACCGGAAGATTGTAAAAAAAATGTTTTCATTGCAAAAAAAACGGTTTGTTTTTGGGTGCTGTTTGGTTTGCATGCGCCTCTTTGGGGGTGGGGAGAGGGGGCTCTCAAACAGCACCCCTGAACTCCCTCTTTCTTCCTGCAACCCCTTGAAGCAAAACGGGAGTCAGTCAGTCTATCAAAACTAGCTTGGTATCTTTTTTACTCCTTCCAGATGTGCGAAGCACCGAGGACAAACCGCGCGGAGAAGGGTAAAGCCAGCAATCCAGGCTAGATCTAGGCGAGAACCGAGCCCAATCAAGCATTGACTGTCATCGGCCAGTAAAGACCGTGCTCTGCTGGGCAACCCACTAGTTTGGCTGGGGTGGGGGAGAAAAGTCGGTACAGGTTTAACTTCAGGACACGTTGGCCCAAGTGCCATCAGAATTTCCGTTGCTACGCAGATGGTTGCTAAGGGAGGCGCAGTTTATTTGGCGGCCTTTTCGCCACGGTGTTTGAGCGGGTCACTGTGGTTGTTAAGTGGATCATGAGGTCATTAAACAAATCCGGCTCCCCCCTCCGTTGACTTTGCTTGTTGGGAAGGTCGCAAAATGGCCATCCGCTGTACCCTGAGATGCTACAACCATTGTAAATATACGCCGGTTGTCAAGCCCTTGAATTTTGATCATGTGACCATGGGGGTATTGTGACGGTCATAATGCGAAGACCGGTGATCCTAAGTCATTTTCTTCCCAGTGCCATCGTAACTCTGAATGGTTAGTGAATGAATGATTGTCAGGTCAAAGACTTCACGTGTATAAACCCATGCTTTCTTGGACAAACTATGGCTTGCGGCCCTACATCAATTCAGGGCGTGTTATTATTTCTGGCTTTTCATTGTATGATTCTTATACAACAACCCGTTTTCCCTCTGTTATGTTTGTCAGAAAGTGCGATTCTGCTTTACGACACGTCTGTGGGGACAACAAAGATTTTTTGGGACTGGGTGACATACAAAACACACACACACACAAATGGATTTATTAGCCCCTTATTATCTGCCTGCCTCCCACCCCTCTCTCTTTTTTGCTTTGGAAAGCACTCAGAAATAACTACAGGTGGTCCCAACTTACGCCCCAAATTTCTGTTGTTAAGCGAGACGTTGGTTCAGTGGCTTTTGCCCCATGTTACAAGGCACTAATCCCACTCTATATCAAGCCTTAGTAAGACCGGACCTAGAGTCCTGCATCCAGTTTTGGTCACCACACTATAAAAAAGATGTCGAGGCTCTAGAAAAAGTGCAGAGAAGAGCAACCAGGATGATGAGGGGACTGGAGATTAAAACATATGGTTGCAGGAATTGGAATATGTCTAGTCTAGGGAAGAGAAGGACCAGAGGAGACATAGCAGTGCTCCAATATTTGAGGGGCTGCCCCAAAGCACCAGAAGGCCAGACAAGGAAGAATGGATGGAAACTGAACAAGGGGAGATTCAACCTGGAAGGAGATTTTTTTTATGACAGTGAGAGCAATCAACCCATGGAACAGAAGTTGCCTTCAGAAGTTGTGGGAGCTTCATCCCTGGAAGCTTTCAAGAAGAGACCGGACTGCCATCTGTCACAAATGGTGTAGGGGTCTCCTGCTTAGGTGAGGGGGGTTGGACTAGATGACCTACAAGGTCCCTTCCAACTCTGTTAATCTGTTATTGTTAGTTTGGAGGGAGTTACTGGAATTATGGGCTAGATTGGATTATTTCCCAGACCAGGAAGCTCAAGGACACAGCCGAGTATCCCCCTTGGCTTTTCCAGGGGGGAAAAAAAACTGCTTTAACCTTTGATAAGTCAATATTTAGAAAGGCCTGGTGTCTTTTGGGCAGGGGGAACAGAAGGGAGAGGCCTATAAACTCTCTCTCTCTACAAAGCCCTTTTGAAGCTGGGCGTAAATTTACCAGAGGGCCAGATTTGCGTCACTCATATTCTGCCGGATTAAGCTGGGGAACTCCCTGCCACTGGATGTGTTTTCTGCTTCAGGTGTCTTTAAACAGGCATTTGAGATAGAGCCTCATTTTTGTTTCCAGTTGCTGAAATCTGGAGGCTACAACATATGAAGAACAGGAATTGGGTATGGCTAGTCTAGTGAGCTACTAGCGGACGCAGTGGCTAAGACGCTGAGCTTGTTGATCAGAAAGGTCAGCAGGTCGGCGGTTCGAATCCCCAGTGCCGCATCACGGAGTGAGCTCCTGTTCCTTGCCTCGGCTTCTGCCAACCTAGCAGTTTGAAAGCATGTAAAAAAAATGCAGGTAGGAAAATAGGGACCACCTTTGGTGGGAAGGGAACAGCGTTCTGTGTGCCTTCGGTGTTTAGTCATGCCGGCCACATGACTATGGAGATGTCTGGACAGCGCTGGCTCTTCGGCTTTGCAACAGAGAGGAGCACCACCCCCTACAGCCGGGAACGACTAGCATGGATGTGCTAGGGCAGAGGTGGGCAAACTTTTTGACTCGAGGGCCACAATGGGTTCTTAAACTGGACCGGAGGGCCGGAACAAAAGCATGGATGGAGTGTTTGTGTGAACTAATATAAATTCAAAGTTAGATTACTTCACGTAGCCTTCTGGGAGAGCAAGAGAACCCTCGCTCTTCGGCTCCGGGCGGATAGAACAGCCGAACGGGCCGGATCCGGCCCCCCGGGCCGTAGTTTGCCCACGGCTGTGCTAGGGGAACCTTTACCTTGAAGTCTACTGAAAAGAATGACTGGGGTGATAGGATAGAAGGGTTCTAATATATAAGGGGCTGCCCCAAAGAAGAGGGGGTCCAATGAAGGTAGGACAAGAAGCAACGGAGGGAAACTAATCAAGGAGAGAAGCAACCTGGAATAAATTAAGGAGAAACTTCCTAACAATAAGGACGATTATCCAGTGGAACTGCTTGCCACCAGAAGTTGTGGGGGCTCCAACACTGGTTTTTAAGAAGAGACTGGACTCATCTGGAGTGTGGACTAGAAGACCCCCAAGGTCCCTTCCTATTCTGATTCCTGTTACTTGCACCATATAAATTGCACATGGCCTGCTCTTTATTTATGGCTGTATTTCTATTTATTGCATCTTTATTTTGGCTCAAAGAGGTTTTTCTTCCCCCTTAAGGTCGAATTCGTCTCCAACTAGAGATCTGATTTTCAATTGCGAATAACTTTATCATCCCACCCCCAAATGAAGATTCTTATTAGCTATTAAGTTTATTTATTACAAAAATATTTACAGGAAATTACATCTGCCCCTTTTATACAGTTAGCAAAAACTCGACTGACACATAGAATGAGAGGAGGGAGGGATTTCTTCAGCTCCGCCCACTCAACCACGCCCCCTAACCACGCCCACTCGAGATCTCCCCGCCTCTACCCCAGGAGGAAGTGACGGCATGCCACCCTCGTCACGTGATATTAAACCTTTTTAAAGTAATTTTTTTTTCCTAGCTCCCCCCCCAGATTTTCAAACCTCAATCCCGACTCTCCTTGGAGGCCCGCGAATTTAATTCAAATATGGCGGTTGGGGGGAAGAGAAAAAAGGCCGTTAAGGTCACGTGACGCGGGCGCCCAAAGGAGGGGGGGCGGAGAAAAAAGAGCATGGCTGCGCCCACGCTGGCTTCTCCCGCTGCAGAAGCGCTTGGTCTGAGGAAAGCGCATGCGCAGAGGGGTGGGTGGTATCCGTTGAGGCAAGGAGAGGTGAGAGAGGGGGGGGAGAAATGGGGGGTCCTGAGGAAAGGGGGGGACCCGGGCGCGGGGCGCCGAAGAGCCTGGAGCCGGGCGGGGGGCAGCGGCCTCGGGGGCAGCCAATGGGGGGCGGGAGGGGAGAAGTGGGGGACCCCCAGCGGGAAGACCCCGGGAGGCGCTTGGAGCCGAAAATGTCGGAGCTGAGGGACGTGGGGACCCAGGTGTCTTGGGCCCCTGGGAGCGGGGCCTCTGGGAGCGGGGAGGGCCACTCTAGGACGGCCCTGGAGGACCCCCAGGCCAAGGCAGGGGACGTCAGGGGGTCCCCCGGGAGGTGGTTTCCCTCAGCCACGGGGGCCCCTGGGGACCTTTGGGGGGCGGCCTCTGGGGCCCCTGGCAGCCAGAGCAAGGCAGGGCAGGACAAAAGGGCCTCCTGGCCGGGGGGCCTTTGCGAAGGGTGCGGGGCTCCCAAGGAGGGCCAGCCCAGGAAAGGGGGGACCCCCCACCTGCATAGCCACCGGGCTTGGGACTTGGGGGCCAGAGCCCCCCGGGAGCGCTTGGAGGACAGCATGGGGCTCCTGGCCCTGGGGGTCAGCCGCAGCCTCTCGGGGGGTCTCCCCAGCCACACGGGAGCCAAGCGGGACTCGGGGGGCTGGCTCCAGAAGGAGTGGCCCCGGGACCCCACCGAGGCTTCAGGGCAAGTCTGGGTCCCCCGCAAGCCGGGCCGGGCCCCCGAGAGGATGGGGGGGCTGCCTTGGCTGAAGGAGGGGGCCGTTCCCCGGAAGAGCGGGGCGGAGCTCAACCAGGTGTGGATCCCCCGGGAGAAGCCCACCCAAGCCGGAGGAGGCGGGTCGGGGGACGTCTGGGTCCACAAAGTGAGGAACCCCTCGGGCACCGGCATCATGTGGGTTTGGGCCAAGGTGACCAACTGTAGTGAGGAGGAAGCGGTGAACGAAGCCAGGGTTTGGACCTTCCAGAAGGAGGGCCCAAGGAAGGGCGGGGAAGGCGAGGGAGGGTACGGGGTCTCTTAAGAAGCATGTGGGGAAGCTGACTGGGGGAACGGGGCGGGGTTGGGGGGGTGGGTGGGGGTGGGTGGGAGATACAGGTTAGTCCTCGACGTACGACCTCAGCCGAGCCCCCAATTTACGTTGCTAAGTGAGGCATTCGTTAAGTGAGTTTTCACTCCCATTTCACCCTCTTTCTCGTTAAGTGAATCACTGCACTTGTCAAGTGAGTATCACGGTCGTTCAGTGAATCCTGGCTTCCCCATTTGACTTTGCTTGTCAGAAGGTCGCAAAAGGGGATCGTGTGACGCCCCCACCCCGGGGGGGGGCATTGTAATCGTCATAAATATGAGTCAGTTGTCAAGTGTCTGAATTTTGATCAGTTTGGACCCTGGGGATGCTGCAAATGGTCGTAAGTGTGAAAAACGGTCATAAGTCATTATTTCCCAGTGCCGTTGTAACTTCGGTCACTGAACGGACTGTTGTAAGTCGAGGACTACCTGTACCGGGAGGGACGGGGAGGACAAGCTAGGCTCCTTCGGAAGAAATGGAGCAGTGTTTTTTCACGCTTGACAGGTTTAAGAAGCAGGGACTTCAACTCCCAGAATTCCCCATCCATCCGTGCTGAAGGATTCTGGGAATTGAAGTCCACCCGTCTTTAAAAGTTGCCAAGTTTGAGAAGCAAGGAATTCTGGGAGCTGAAGTCCCTTCTTCCTAAAGCAGCCAAGGTTGAAAAACCCTGGGTTAGAGAGAAGCAGGGGGAGAGCCGTTCAGGAAGAGCGGGGTGGCCAGAGCCAAGAAACAACTGTGCCAACTCCTGGGGTGGCGATTCCTTGAAAGATTCTGGACGGTGGTGGTGGTGGCACCAGGGGAGGGAGCAGAGCCCGACTCCCCACTAGCCGCACGGGTAAGTCCGGAGGCTCTGGAGAAGTGGAGGGAGGGCCGCTTGCTGGTGCATGCCCGGTTAGAAGTCGGGGTGAGCATGCAATTCCAAACATCTCGAGCGCAAAAAAAACCCTGCATGAACGACTGTGAGGCAGCGATGGATACGGTGGAGAAAAAAAAAACTTCAGCTGCCAATATGAATCCCATATCTGTTTTCCAATCTTAGCAACTTAAGATAGATGGACTTCAACTATCTAGGGTTGCTGGCTGGGGAATTCTGGGAGTTGAAGTCCACCTAGAGAAGTTGCTAAGATGGAGAAACACTGGCCTAAGACTAAGCTCATCATGACCCACGTCAGCCAAGCCTCTTAGCTATTCAATATGTCCAGCCTGGGTCAAACTCTGTTCCGCTATCTATGAATCCTCCAACTTAGTCCATCCAGGATCTTAGGTGTCTTTAGTGACCATGAAACAGATCTAACATAGCCAAGAGACAGGTTAGATGAATCCTGGGAAATGTGAATATCAACATAAAGAGAATATTTGTAGCTCAGGGTTGAAATGAGGGGGTCTTCAGCGCTCTCTGAGTTTGGTGGTTTTCTTGCAAATGTTTCATGACCCAGCTAGGTAACATCAGTGCTGAAACAGTGGGTTGTTTTCTATTTATATATAAGTAGATAGAATATTTGTAGCTCAGGGTTTGCCTATCGGTCCTTTGAGCTCTCTGTACTTGGTGATTTTTGTTCCCAGGTGTTTCATGACTCAGCAAGGCAAGTTTATATATTACTTATGTTTATATAATAGTGGCTTGGACTGCTAGCATTAGTGGGGATGTTACACTGTTGTTTACCTTGACTGAGTTGGTAGTTCCTTGTGTACTGCTTCAAAGTTCAACATTGATAAGGCAATCGCTGTATGTAAACAGAGAGCAAACCTTACTCCCTTCTAGCACTGATGATGTTACCTAGAAATATTTAGAAAACAGCCAAACTCAGGGAGCACCAAGGACCTCCCAATCTCCTCCCCCATCCCTCTAGCAATGATGATACTCCCTAGTTGGGCATTGAAATGTCTACAGGAATTTTGTTATACGAGGTGCAATGACAATATAGTAAACTAAACCTAAACTAACCTAACCTAAAACTAAACTAAATTAAACTAAAACTAAACTAAACCTAAACTAAACAGGACCCCACATCCCCCCCCCTTCCTCCTCCTCCTCTTCCTCCTCTTTCACACCCACTCTATTCCAGCACCTACGATGTTACCCAGTTGGGTCATGAAACGTCTGCAAGAAAACTACCAAACTCAGAGCACCAAGGACACACACACCTGTTGCAATTATCCCCAGTTGAGACCCCCATGTTCCAAGGCTGCAGATTCTTCCCACCTGGAACAAGCCCCCCCCCATTCCTAGGACGGGTTTCCCAGTCGGCTCGGTTTCCCCCTCTCCCCGCCCTACAAAGGCGCCTCTCGCTGCATGCCTTTCCAGCCATCCCACACCGTGTCGTGATTTCCGAGCGCGCGGCTCCGCTAATCCGTGTTGGGTCTCCTCCGCAGGGTCTCCAGCGATGCAGACGAACTGGGGCGCGGCGCTGCTCACCTTAGCTCTGTGGGCTCTTTGCTCACCTGGGCTGAGCACGGAAGGCAAGCGGAAACTGCAGATTGGAGTCAAAAAACGAGTGGACAACTGTCCCATCAAGTCCCGCAAAGGCGACGTGCTCCACATGCATTACACGGTGAGTGTGGTAAACAAGATGTGGAACAGAGTTAATACAGCCAGAGCTTTCCAAATGGGGGGTGGAAGGAGACAAAACTGCGTTGGGGGGAGTATTAGAAGCCAAAGCAAAGTCACCAGCCAGGCTGGCTAAGATGTGTAAAAATCAATCCCCAAAATGTTGGAAATGTTTCATGGAACGGGGCACATACTATCATGCATGGTGGAGCTGTAAAAAAAAAACACGAAGAGTTTTGGCACAGGATTGGGAAGTGGCTGGAAGAAATGGTGGGATTTAAAATAGACCATAGACCAGAATGCTTTTTATTGGGAATTATATTAAAAAAAAAATATGACAAGGAAGAGTTATACTTGATAATACACGTCATCACTGCGGCAAGAATGGTATTTGGCCAGAAGTGGAAAGAGAAAGAAATCCCTAGTGAAGATGAAGTAATAAATAAAATGCTGATATGCGCTGATACGCGCACATAAATTCTGATATGCACTGAAAATTCTGATATGCACTGAAATATCAGAATATAGGCTAACCCTAGAGATGACAAATAAGGATGAATTGGAATATTCCATAATTTGGAATAGATTTTATCATTATTTGTATTCTTTTTATTTTATTTTATTATTTCTTTCTTTGTAAGATTTATTTCCCGCCCATCAGGGTAATTCTGGATGACTTGATTCAACAAGGGGTTGGTGTGAGGGTATGAATATGGTAGCCAGCCATTTGAGAAATAGTCTGGTTGTAGAGAGTTTGATAGGAATTTCCCTAGAGGTTGAAGCGACTTGCAAACTGGCTTTTATTGCAGGCCTGATTCTGAGTCAGCCTCCCAGAGCATGCACACCTCAGCTGTCTTTCAGCTACACACCCTTGCTGACTCACACAAACGCCTGTTTCAGGGCTTGGTGATGGCAGCTTTAGGCAGAGGGTGAATAGCCGACCACAGAAAACTCGAGTGTAATTGGTGGATTCCCTTGCCAATTTAGAAAGAATGACGTGGCTAAACCCTGGTTCCTCATTCTCAAAATTCTCATTTTTTTTAATTTATTCATATTTATATGCCGCTCTTCTCCGGAGACTCAGGTGACTTACAATTTTGGAGCACAACCCAATGCGCTCAGCAATAGCCTTCCTTCCATTGTATATGCCTGCTTATTACTAAGCGGCATTTTTTACAAAGTCAGCTTATTGCCCCCAACAATCTTGGGTCCTCACTTTACCTACCCCGAGAGGATGGAAGGCTGAGTCAACCTTGAGCCTGGTGGGATTCGAGCCTACAGTAATTGCAGGCAGCTGGATCTTAAGTGCTAGGCATTTAACAGCCTGCACCACCAAGGCCCTTGAACTCCGGTGCTATAAAACCTTCGGCTTCTGGACACACCTTTCTCCACCCTGCCTGATTTCCTCTTTTCCTGCCACCAAATCAGCTGTCAGTGAAAGATTCCCAGTCATCCAGATCATGGTTATCCCCAAAGTGATTTTTTTCAAGAGGCAACTGGGCTTCCTCTGTTTTTCCTCCAAGATGTTTCGCTTCTCGTCCGAGAACCTTCTTTAGTTCAGTTCTTCAGAACTGAATCAAAAACCAGGCACATACTCTCCCCTGTGGTGGACATGCCCAAAAGCAAAATAAATAAAAATAAAAATGCAGAGGCGGTTAGAAGAAAAATGTTAAGACAGCGTATAGGTTTTAAGCCAGAACTATTTTTGTTAGGCACAATACGAGGGAAACTACGATCAAGGGAATGTATATTTGATGTTGCGTGTTTTAACGGCAGCAAGAATTGTATTTGCACAACATTGGAAAAGCGAGGAAACACCTACGGATGGAGATATTTTTTTTAAAAAAAAAATTGGACTGTGCAGAAACGGACAGATTAGCACTGAAGATAAAAGAAAAGGAAGCACACAGAATATTTTCGAACTTAGGACTTGCTTTATCAACGGTTGGACCACAGGGATAGAAATTAGGAGGAAATATTACTATGTAAATGAATTGACTCAGACAGTACACTGTTCTTTAAGCACATATTGTACGTAAAGAGAAAACCTCTGTGTGTGTGTGCGTGTGTGTATGCCCGATACCCATGCTTCACTACAAAACTCTGGTTAGGCTTAGTTTTGGGGGAGGAAAATAAGGGTGGGGGGAATTGTGCCTCCGCCTACCAGCCTCCATCGGTATTCATCTGGCTAGCATCCTGTCAGTGTGTGAGAGAGTTGAGGGCTGTTTGGAAACCAAAAGAGTATTTGCTGTGTGAGCAAGGAGACAGCAAGGAGCCTGGGCGTGGCTTAGCTCAACTGTTCTGTACTAAAGCTGCTTGGTGCTCTGAAACTGAAACTCCTCTGCTTGTGTTTTGCATTTGGAAGAGATTTCTTTCCAGGTGGGGAGGGGGACTCGAACTCCTTAGCATCAGAGCGTGTTAATAATAATAATATAGGAAATAATGCTAATGCTCTGATGGTCATTTTGAAAAATCCTTTCTTACTGAGCACCTAGAAGCCAAGAGGAACCTAGATGCCAAATATCAAGTTTGTAGGCTTTACGGTTCTGGAGATTTTGTGATGATGTGTGAGTGGCATTTCACTTTTATATATATATATAGATAAATAAAAAATTGAACTAAAGAAGCTTCTTCAACGTCTTCAAAGAAAAACAAGAAAGTACAGCTGCCTTCCAAAAAAAAAAAAATCTTGACCTGGATGACTGAGAATTTCCACTGACAGCTGACTTGGGAGCAGGAAAAACCAGAATAGTGACGTGACCACAGCGTGCAATGAAAAGGGTGTTTTGCTCCCTCTTGTAATCGCAGTGCCCAACGAAGTAGATCTGTTTATTGACCCGACTGTATAAATAAATGAACTATACCCCATTGCCCTACTTCACAAAGATTTGGGGCCCTCTAGGAAACCCATCCTCTGGTCGAGAAAAAAATTCTTGTAAGTTTCCTTAATGCACCAGAGATAATGGCTACCATAAATGGCTTTAACATGAGATTTAGATAAATGTATAGGAGATGGAATAAAGGCCAGCCTTCTGCTCTTTATTACGGCTTTAAAAACAAACACCCTTCCAGCTTTTGAAGCCTAGGTAGTCCTTGCTTTGCAGCCATTCATTTAGTGACCAAAGTTCCAACAGCACTGGAAAAAAGGTGACTTATGACTGCACTTATGATGGTGGCAGCATCCCGGTGGTCACAAGATCCGCCATTTGCCACCTTCCTAGCCGGCTTCCATCAAGTGAAAAGGTTCCCTTAACTCATGTGCCACCTCTCTTCACAGCTGCCTTGCGAATTCCGACCTCAAATCTGGGATCACGAGTCAAGGATTGTCTGTCATTTAAGCCTTAGTTGTTTGCTCTCTAGTTCTGAGTTTTCTGGTTTGCTTTCTTAGAATATTTTTATGCCAGTTTGCTACAGCTAGTTTCCACACACACAAGCGACACACAAAACTCTGGATTCAGCTTTAAGTTTGCTGGCAGAAGACAGGAAGGCCTGGAGGAACTTTGTCCATGGGGTCACGATGGGTCAGACACAACTTTGCAGCTAACAACAGCAAAGGGTTTGAAGCAAAGTCTCCGTGCAAATACTCATTTTCAGATGAAAAGAAACCAGCTGTCAGTCAGAGATTCACTCACCTTCCATTTAATTTTCCTCTCTGTGCCTTCCCAGGGAAAACTGGAAGACGGGACGGAGTTTGACAGCAGCTTAACCCGTGACCAGCCCTTCATCTTCTCCCTGGGCACCGGACAAGTCATCAAAGGCTGGGAACAAGGCTTGCTTGGGTAAAAGTCAGCTTCTGAGGAACAGGGGTTCAAATGGATTTGGGGCGCCCACAACAGGCGAGCAGAATCAAATCTTTTATTAAGAAAAGGGAATTATTTGTAGCTCGGGGTTGACATGAGGGATTCTTGGGGCTCTCTTGAGCTCAGTGGTTTTCTTGCAGACGTTTCGTGACCCGAACTAGGTAATGTCATCAGTGCTAGAAGGGAGTGGGGTTGAGGAGGAGGAGGAGGAGGAAGAGCAGTAGTACTGTGGAATCCTTGGTGCTCTCTGCATTTAGTGGTTTTCTTGCAAACATTGCATGACCCAACTAAGTAACATCATCCGTGCTAGAAGGGAGTGTGAGGTTTACAGCAAATGCCCCTTCTAGCACGGATGATGTTACCTAACTGGGTCACGCAACGCCTGCACCTTCATACCGTGTTTCCCCGAAAATAAGACACTGTCTTATATATTTTTTGGCTCCCAAAAACACACTAGGTCTTATTTTTGGGGTAGGTCTTATATATTTATAGTGCACGGTTGCTCCCTGAAAAGTCTTCCTGGAACTGGAGATTTACACTAGGTCTTATTTTCGGGGTAGGTCTTATATTGGGGCAGGTTTAGAAAATAGTGCTAGGTCTTACTTTCGGGGTAGGTCTTATTTTCGGGGAAACACGGTATATTTTATCCTGTCACATTCCAGAATTTTGGCTGTATTTCTCCAAGACTAATTGGGCTTGCCTTCTAGGACTCTTGAGGAGGTAGCTTTTAGCTTGCATATTTCAATAAAGTAACAGAGCATTCCATTCCTTGTTCCTTCTCTGTGATATCAGTTCTTTGCCAGCAATGTGGGAACAACGTGGGTCTGTGTTGTTTCGTCCAGGTGATTTTATCTTTAATGAGGTCATTTGTAGCCTTCAGTGTTGTTTTTTTTTATAGTTTATAGTTTGGACCGCCTGGGTTTGGAAGGGTCAGGATGGCAGGGCAGAGTTTAAAGGAGTTGGAGACCAAAATTCTAGTCCTCAAGGTTTGTAACGCCAACAACGCCTTCTCTGTCGTTTCTTTTGCCGTTCCAGGATGTGCGAAGGCGAAAAAAGAAAGTTAGTCATCCCTTCAGAGCTCGGTAAGGAATGAGAGCAAAACCAGTACAGGAACGACCCTGGGTGGGCAGCGGGCTCCTAAAGTCAGGTGGCACCTATGCCCTGGCATTGGTTCGTTGCCCCTTTGCATATTTAACGTGTGACTTCTCCAGAGCTTGAGTGTTTCCTGGCATCATTTGATATCTGGCTGATTGGGCTTCTGTTGTTCTTAATCTCACAGGTTATGGAGATCGGGGAGCACCGCCCAAAATCCCAGGTATTTTGTTTCTTTGCTTTATTTATTTATTTATTTGCCATCTCGCCTTCGTTATTTTTACAGATCGGGCAACGAACATTTCCAACACATCTTCCTCCTCCTTTCCCCCCCCTCTAAAAACAGCCCTGTTAGGTGGGTTGGACCGAAAGTGAACCGGCCCAAAGTCACCCAGCCAACTTTCATGCCTAAGGCGGGACTAGAACTCACTGTCTCCTGGTGATTGGCTTAAAATCACCCAGCTAATTTCCATGCCTAAGGGACTAGAACTCACCGTCTCCTGGTGATTGGCTTAAAATCACCCAGCTAATTTCCATGCCTAAGGTGGGATTAGAACTCACCGTCTCCTGGTGATTGGCTTAAAATCACCCAGCTAATTTCCATGCCTAAGGCGGGACTAGAACTCACCGTCTCCTGGTGATTGGCTTAAAATCACCCAGCTAATTTCCATGCCTAAGGCGGACTAGAACTCACCGTCTCCTGGTGATTGGCTTAAAATCACCCAGCTAATTTCCATGCCTAAGGCGGGACTAGAACTCACTGTCTCCTGGTGATTGACTTAAAGTCACCCAGCTAATTTCCATGCCTAAGGTGGGATTAGAACTCACCGTCTCCTGGTGATTGGCTTAAAATCACCCAGCTAATTTCCATGCCTAAGGCGGGACTAGAACTCACTGGTCCAAAGTCAGTCTGCTGGCTTTCATGTTAAGGCGGGACTAGAACTCCCAGTCTCCTGGTGATTGGCCCAAAGTCATCCAGCCGTAGAATTAGACATCTTACTCTGGTAACCAAGTTCTATAACATCCTTATCTTAATTTCTCCCACTGGATTTTTATCCTGTTTGGATTGAGTTCGTTGACGCAGTGACAAACCTTGATTAGTTTATCAAAATAGGAAAATGCAGAAAGACAGAGAAAAATGAGAATATAGGGGAGGTGAAGAGGAAGAGGAAAAAGTAGGATGAAAAGGAAAAGAAACGTATTGACTTCCGACTTTCTTTGGCTCCGTAGGATAAGCTAATAAGACACACCTCAACTTGTTACTTGTACATAATAACATGTACTGGCCCTTTCTGTATCTCATCCAATCATCAAAACCCGAAATCAAGGTTTCATGGGGGTTTTTTCCCACCTCAAGCACAAAGTCCAGAAACAGTTTCCAAGTAGAAGCAAAATGAATTGTATTCTTCCATCGACGCAGTCAATTTAGCCCTGTCTCCTACCTCCCATCAACTGTTGCAGCCATCCGTCCATTGTGGGAAACTTAAATCTCCTTCCATTTTTATGGGTGGGCTTCATTCATACCCAGCCGCGAGGATTTTTTTTTTTAAAAAAAGGACCACGTTCCGGTCCTCGTCCAGGGACCCTTCCGTCCACCCACCCTTCAATCTCTCTTGCCTTCTTCTTTCTCTCTTTTTCCCACGCTGTTCCCAGGGGGTGCCACGCTCATCTTTGAAGTTGAACTCCTGAAGATTGAGCGCCGCCAAGAATTATAGCTGCGCGCGCCTCTGCCAGGAAGAGGGGCTCGCGGGGAGGGGTGCGCACGCGAAAAACGGACGGACAGGCCGGAGAAGGAACTGGAAATGGGTTTGTCGCTCCTAGAGGGGCCAAATAAATTAAAAAAAGCACAGAGCAGATTTTGTGCCATGAATGCGAAGCGGGTGGGGGGAAGGAAGTCGTCGTCTGGCAGGCCAACCAAGGATGGGATGAGGAGAAGGTTCCTATTTTTGGCACGCTCTTCCAAAGGTCAGCTTGCCAGGCTGATCTCCTGCCCTCTCGAGACCTTTAAAGCTGGTCAAAGGCCCAGCTTGGGATAAACTGTCCAGGAGGCAGCATTGCCTTGTGTTCAAAAGGTTGCCAGCATCCTGGGGCTTTTAACCATGAGGGGGGAAAAAGAGGGGGGGTGGGAGGAGGGAGGGGGTAGAGAGCCTGAATGGCTTTGAGTTGAGGTCCTGAATTGAGCAGGAATGGCCGCCTGTTCTAACCTTCAGGGCCAGCATTTTTCAACCTTAGCTCCTTTGAGATGGGTGGACTTCAGTCCCCAGAATTCCCCAGCCAGCGTGCTTTAAAATGGGTGGGCTTCACCTCCCAGGATACCCTAGTCATCATTCTTTAACATTGCTGGAGCTCAACTCCCAAAATCCCCCAACCAGCATGCTTTAAGACGGGTGGACTTCAATTCCCAGAATTCTTCTGGCTGGGGAATTCTGGGAGTTGGATGTCCACCCCTCTTGAAGTTTGCTGAAGTTGAGAAGCCTGGTCAAGACTCACTGTGGCCCTCTTGTTGGCTGTGGGTAAAACTTACAAACACACACACACACACACTCACAATCACCATTAACCCATAGTGTGGTAGCTGCGGAATTCTGGGAGTTGAAGTCCTTCCATTTTCAAGCTGCTAAGACTGAGAAACAATGCTTTAGACCAGGGGTCGGCAACCTGAAACACTCAAAGAGCCACAAAGGTCCTAACCCCATGATGGTGAACCTATGGCACGCGTGCCTGAGGTGGCACGCAGTACCGACTCTGATGGCATGCGAGTTGTTGCTCCAGTTCAGCTCCAACGTGCCTCCTGTCAGCCAGCCAGCTGGCCTTTGGGTCTCTGCCGTACATGCGTTGGGGGTGCGCAGGGGGGGGGTGTTATGCGCGCATGCGTGGGGGCAGGGCGGGTGTGTGTCGTGGGAGGCGGGTGCGTGCCAGGGCGCCTCAGGTGCACGGGGGACGGGCATGTGCAGGGAGCCACGCATTGCATTTTGGGGATTTGGGCACGCACATGCGCATGTGCTTTGGGCACTCGGTCTGGAAAAGGTTAGCCATAACTATCCTAACCGGAAGGCCTGCCCACAGTTCAATTCTGGAGCCGACCAGAAGTCCAGTTCCCGCACCATAGAGTCTTCTCCTAGCGCGGCATCCTTTTTCCTCTACCTGTCCTAACCAAAAGCCTTATCCATTGTGGAGCTGACCGGAAGTCCGGTTCCCGCACCATAGAGTCTCCTCCTAGCACAGCATCCTTTTTCCTCTACCTGTTCTAACCAAAAACCCTATGCATTGTGGAGCTGACCGGAAGTCCGGATCCCCTGCCATAGTCTTCTCCTTGCACGGCGGCCTTTTTCCTCTACCTGTCCTAACCGAAAGCCGTATCCATTGTGGAGCCGACAGGCAACAAGGAGCCGCAGCAGGGGAATGAAAGAGCCACATGTGGCTCCAGAGCTGCGGGTTGCCTACCCCTGCTTTAGACCCTTACTTATCCTACCTAGATGGAGAAGAGACCTCCTAGAATTCTCTGCTGCCCCATGGAGTTCTGGGACTCTGTCCAGAGAATACCCCAGCATTCCTCCAACAACCACCTGCTGAGCGTCTTCAAAAAAACCGAAAAGCAAAAAAGGCCATTTCTCCCGTCCCGACTTCTCAGGAGAAAAAAAAAAAAACAACTAGGTTTGTTTAAGGACAGCAGGGAGTCCGCAAATAAAAGGAACAGAAGTTTCCTGCCACAAGGAACTGGTGAGAAAGTGAGATAACAAGATGAGTTTGTGCCTCCTGAGCAATGAGCAGGCGGGCGGCATCGCCTGGCTGAAGTGCGAGTGCGAAAAGACGGGGTTTTTTTTGCCAGCATTGTGTAGCTGTGCAGCAAAGAGTGCCGCCCCAGACCTTCGCGGTTAACAAGCCCATATGTTTTTGCGTCTGTGGGAGGGCGGTGGGTCCTTCCAGAAGGTTCCGTACGAGTTGGACTGCACCGTGGCGGATTTCTCCACCCCACGATGTAAATGGGAACGGTTCGAATCGTGGCTTACGTTGCCTTTTTTTTTTTTAATAAAAACATGTGGTGAAGAACGATAGGTGGGCCTGACAGTGGCTTTATCCCTTAAGCCAGAGGTCTCCAAACTGGGCCAACTTTAAGACTTGAGGACTTCAGCTCCTAGAATTCCCCAGCCAGAAATGAAGTCCACAAGTCTTAAATACGCCAAGTTTTGAGACCTGCTCTTGAAAAGCTTTTTGCAATTTCGCAGGATTTGATTCGCCTTAAAAAAAACATGCTGGCTTTGAACTTTTGCAGTGTTTTTAAGCTAACTACTATCGTAGGGATGGGGAAAATGCAAAACAAATAATGTCAAAATGGTGGATATATGTGTATGGTGTGCATATATGTACAGCACATATCACAGCGTCTTGAAGTAGTTAGGCCTCTGTTTCCCAACCTTAGCAATTTTAAGATGTATGGACTTCAATTCCCAGAATTCTCTCATCAATGGCTGGGGGATTCTGGGAGTTGAAGTTCACCCAGTGGGGAATTGGTGAATTACACAACGGCCGAATTCTGGGAGTTGAAGTCCACAAGTCTTAAAAGTTGCCAAGTTTAGGGACCCCTGCCTTAAGCCAGTGGGTGTGGGT
>CM019166.1:10262957-10286991 GCA_009733165.1 Naja naja
GCTTCTCGTGTTTCTTGTCCTCCTTTTGCAGCCTGACCGGACGGGCCCACAGCAGCGGGAGTTACTACGGCTCCATCAACCGCAGCGGCGGGGAGCAGGACTGGTTCGGGGGCCACCCACCCACCGCCCCCCTTCTCTTCTCGCAGGCGGCCATCTCCGGCAGCCACCATCATCACAGCCTTTACTCCACCCCGCAGAACTGAGGCACGGGAGGGAGGGAGGGAGGTCGGGCCGGGAGGACGGCCCCCCCCCATCTCTCCCTCCCATAACCCCCCCCCCTACAAGATGCTGCTGAACACGTCTCCTCCGTGTGTAAATGGGGGGGGGGTGGCGAGAGGGGGACACGACCGGCATGCAAACAGGGTACTAGATCCACACAACCCCTCTCCCCCACCTTTCATCCCACCCTCCCCCCCCCCCTTCCCTGAATTTTAGCTCGAAAAAAACCTCATCTCCATCCTTTAATTCCGGAGCTGGTTGGTGACGATTCCTCCCCTTGAATGTCCCTTAAATATTTAACGCATAGGATATTGAGAACACTAGCACTTTATTAAACGACATGGCGAGGGGAGGGGGGGGGGAGCGTTTTATCTTCGATGTTGTTGAAAACAGATTCTGTGAAATGGGTAGAGGGGCACTGTCTCTCTCTCTCCCCTCCCTCTCCCTTCTTCCCAAAAGCCGGTAGCTGCCGTATAATTCGGGATAAGCTTCTGTGTTCCTCCGCTAGACAGTTCCGCCGTTATTGGTGCTATATGATCGCTTGCCCCTTCCAATAAATGGATTTTGTGTTAGCGACAGGAGGCCTGGCCCGTTTTTTCCCCCCCCCCCTTCCGTATTTCCATACCGCGGGTATGGAAATACGTATATTTCAATACCCGCGGTTCGCTACGAAACTATGTGGTCGGGCTTACTTTTTGGGGAGGAAAATAAGGAAACAAAAATTCTGCCTCTGCCTCCCAGCATCCATCGGGATTCATCTGGCTGGCATCCTGTCAGAGTGTGAGAGAGTTGAGGGCTGTTTGGAAACTGAAAGAGTCTTTGCTGTGTGAGCAAGAAGGGGACAGCAAGGAGCCTGGGCGTGGCTTAGCTCAACTGTTCTGTACTAAAGTTGCTTGGTGCTCTGAAACTCTTTGCTTGTGTTTTGTGTTTGGAAGAGATTTCTTTTCAGGTGGGGAGGGGGAGTAGAACTCCTTAGCATCAGAGCGTGTTAATAATAATAATAATAATAATATAGGAAATACTCTAAATGCTCTGATGGACATTTCAAAAAATCTTTTCTTAGTGAGCACCTAGAAGCCGAGAGGAACATACAGGCCAAATTTCAAGTTTGTAGGCTTTATGGTTCTGGAGGTTTTATGATGATGTGTGAGTGGTCTTTCGCTTTTTATATATGTATATATATTGTGTGTGTGTGTGTGTGTATTATATATGTGTGTGTGTGTGTGTGTGTGTGTAGGTCTTGGTGTATTCGGGTCTTGTCCCATGTAAGAATCTTACATGGGACAAGACCAAATCACAAAGACCTTCTGCCTTTACCCGTGAAAATCTACTGAAAACAAATATATATATATATATATATATATATATATATATATATATATAAATTTTATATATAATATATATAAATTTTATATATACATTTATATATATATAATATATATATATAAATTTTAAATATAATATATATATAAATTTTCAGGGATTTTGCCCTGCCGCAGGTGACAATTTAGATGAATTAAAGGGAGCTTTTGGTGTCATTAAAGGGAGCTGTTTGGTGTCATAAGAAAAAATCCCTGTAGGAATGTTGAAATCAATATTATGTATTGATCACATTATTGGTTATTGGGCTGTTCTTTCGGAGTTCAAGGGTTTTTTTCCGATTTTATCCCGCCGTTTTTAATGTTTTCTCAGTATCCTGCCTTCATTATCTTTACAACTATTTCAAGCTGGTGGAACATCTCCCCCACACCTCCCTCCTCCTCTTTTCTCCAGAACAACAACCCTGTGAGGAGGGCTGGTCTGGGCTGAGAGATGAATGGCTCCAAGTCAAGCAACTGGTTTTCATGCCTAAGACAGAACTAGAACTCACCGTCTAGTGCGTTTTTGCTGGCTGGGGGATTCTGGGAGTCAAAGTCCACCTATCTTAAAGCATGCTGGCTGGGGGATTCTGGGAGTTGGTCCACCCATCTTAAAACATGCTTATTGGGGAATTCTGGGAGTTGAAGCCCACCCATCTTAAAGTGTGCTAGGTAGGGAATTCTGGGAGTTGAAGCCCACCCATCCTAAATCATGATTGCTAGGGAAATTGGGAGTTGAAAGCTACCAAGGTTGAGTAACCCGGTCCAGCTAAACTGTAACACGCACTCCTGTAGCATCGGGAAACCATCATGAAATAAACACGGGAGGAAGATTTATATAATCAATTTAGAAGCAGCTCAATCATCACTTGGAATCCAGATGAAATCAAAGCTGTCAACAGGCCATTGAAAACTCTGCTTGGGGACCCCAAATTTGTACCCTGTGAAGTGTAGGGGGTGTGTGTGTCTGCGGTGGGATAATTCATGGTCTGGAGTTAACTTCAGAATCATGCAAATTGCTTCCCATCTTTGATTGATGCCTGATTGACTGTTTGATCAGCTACGTGTATCATCAAGTGGTTGACATATCTTGGCAACGCCATCAACAGATCTTTCTCCCAGTGAGGATTCCCAATCCATCCATCACTATAACGATACAAAATTGGGAATTGCTTCTCTGCAAAGAACCCTGTGAGGTAGGCCACTAGAATCCCAGGCCTGCAAGAAGAAACAATTGGACATCTCTGGGTTTTTTTTCCCCCTACCTGCCTCTTTAAGCTTTGAGCCAGTCTTATTCAAGTGCGGATGAATGTCAGTGAATTAATTAAAATGCAGACGGCTCCGTGACTGAGATCTGCTTCTTCAGAGAAAAAGAGATTTTTCTCAAGCGCCGCCGGTCTAATTCCATCTAGCTGGTAAGCAACTATTAGCCTCTTTTCAGCACCTCATCCCTAAAGGTAATAAAAATCGAGCCAAAAAAAAAGTCTAAGCAGAGTTAGCAAACTTAATGCGTATCGGACTTACCTAGTGCAAAATGGGGTTACTGCAAAACTTGGCTGCACGTTGCAAAGGATGATAGATACAAGCCAAGATTGTAAGGTACGATTCAACTACAATTTCAACTGTGGCTGCAATTCAGCCGTGTCCAGTTCTTCTGTTGCAACCTGGTTGCAGAAGGTAAACAGATTTGTACCGATGGGTTAATAACAGGTTAAAAACCTGTTCAAAGTAAAGGCTCTTATACGCAGGGTGCTAGTCCACGTGAAGGGCAGCGGGGGCTGCAGAATAAAAGTCACTGAAGAAGCCAAAAGTTTACTGTTTACTTTAAGCCTCTAGTCCTAGTATACAGGACGCTAGTCCACATCGAGGGCAGTAAATATGGCAGGGCTGCAGAATAATGTAAGGAGCCAAAACTTTGCTGTTTACTTCCTTCAAGCCTCTAGTCCTATGCAGGACACTAGTCCGCATTGAGGGCAGTAAATATGCCAGGGGCTGCAGAATAATAGTCACTGAAGGAGCCCAAAGTTTACTGTTTAATCCTCTAGTCCTATACAGGACGCTAGTCCACACTGAGGGCAGCAAATCTGGCAGGATAAAGAGCCATTGAAGGAGCCAAAAGTTTACCGTTAATTGTTATAATAGCCATTTTGGTCTTTTTTTTTCTGCTGTAGTTCCTGAAGCTGCCCAGAAGTGGGGAGGGGGTCCTGATTCAAGGGAGCCAGGATCTCCATCCCCCCTATTACCCCCAGCCCATGGAAGGGTCTGGGACTGGCTCTTGGTTGTGGCCTTGATTGACACCGAATATGAACCCTACCTGCCCAGTACCCTGCAACTGGACCGACCCATCAGATCAGTGGAATATCTACGGGGATTGCTAAATTCCCTGGGAGTTTGCGGGAGGCTTCTTTGGGGAGCCCTCAAATTTTGGGGGAGACGTACTACTTTGAAACCAAATTAGACCCCCTACAATTGCACCAACCCCATCCTTGTTCCTCCTGGATCAAAGCATTTTCGGTCGTATGTTCCTTGGGGCAGAAACTGCAGCTGCTTGGAGTGGCGAAAGTTGGTTTCTTTGCTCCTCCGAATCTGCCCGTTAATCCAAGTCCTTGATTTCTAACTTAAAACGGCTGGACTTTCTGGACGAGACAATGCAAGATAGCCTGGTGCGGTTGGGAGATGGCAGTTGGCAGATTACCCTAGTTTGGTGGGGGATTTTGGAAGGAAAAAAAAAAGAGGAGGATCTTCCCAACAGGTTTTGCTATCCACATCGTCCAGGAAACTTTGCCGGGATGCCAGCATGGTTGAACAGCCCGGTCAGGCTCCTTTGGAGTTTTCGAGTTCATTATTCTTGTTTTTGTTTTCTTTCAAGCCACTAATGTCAAGTAAGTAAGTAAGTAAGTAAGTAAGTAAGTAAGTAAGTAAATATATAAATATATAAATATATAAATATATAAATATATATGACATTAGTGGCTTGAAAGAAAACAAAAACAAGAATAATGAACTCGAAAACTATATATGTTGGGGCTCCTTTCTCTTCCCCTTCTCTTCCCAATTCTCTTTTCTTTCCATCTCTTTTTCCCTTCCTCCCTTCCCTCCCTTCCTCCCTTCCCTTCCCCTTCTTTTTTCTTTCCTTTTCCTCCCTCCTTCCCCTTTTATCTCCTTCCCTTCTTCCCTTCCCTTTTCTTTCTTTTTCCTTCCTTCCTGCTTTCTTTCTTCCTCCCTCCCTTCTTTCGTTCCTTCCATCCTTGTCCATAACACTCATTCAGGATCTCTGCAGGTTCACCGACAGCTGCTGAATGCCTAGCATGCCCAAAGCTACCTATGTACCTTCCACCCTCCATCCCTCTCTTCCCGTTTTTCCTTCCTCCCTCCCTCCCTCCCTCCCTCTTTTCCTCTTCCTTTGTCTTCCTTTCTTCCCTCCTCCTTTCCTTCCTTTCTCTGTTCTCTCCCCCTCTCTGCATTTTATGCAAATCCAGCTCCCTTTTAGAGGTCCATCCCTCAACAGAACGAAGAGGTTGTGTGAACGCATCCTGTTTCCTTCTCTTCTTTTTGAAGAAGGTGGGGGATTTTTAATAGCTGGGACAAAATTCACCCCGCCTTTTCCGGGGCTCAAAGACCAACCTGGCCCTGGCGCCTCTGTGCTTCGCCCACCTTCCTGGGGTTTCCTGCCCACTCCCCCCAATCGACACTCCCCACCCAAGGGCCGGTGGACATCCCTTGCTCCACACCAGATTCTCCCTGCAAAATCCCTCTGCTGTTTTCCTAGCCTCCCTTCCCTGACTCCCCCTCTCTCCCCAAAAACCCACCTCACCCCAAGTTGAGGAAGGGGCTGAGAAAACCCCTTGTGGGAGGGTCCGGTGTGGGGGCCCAGGGGGGGGGCAGAATATACGGTGCGTCTGTTGTGTAGATGTGTGGCTTTCTGCTGGTTTTTCCCCATGTCATTCCTGGCTCGGCGTCGCCCAAAGAGTTAACCCACAAAGCCTCACTCGCCTCCACCCGGTGGGGCTGGATCTGGGGGATGGCCAGGCTGTGGGGGGGGGGTGATGGGTGAGATGGTCCCAGCAGAAAAGGAAGGGGGGGGAAGGCAATAAAGGAGAATCCCCCACCCCTCCCCAGGCCAGAGAGCATCCATCCCTCCGTCCAAACCCGGAGCTACTGCAACCCAAGCGAGTGAGTAAACCCCCCCCACAAGGACGGGAGGGTGCCCCACTGCCCCTCCCCACCCCCTAGGCACCACTGCTCCCTCCCAGGGCTCTTCGGAAAGGGGGCTCCTGTGTGATCTTAAAGGGGGGGGGAGGAAGGAGTTGGGAGCCCAGACTAGGAGATAGTGAAACAGCATTAAATGTGCAAAGCGTTCCTCACTCACCCACACAGCCTCTTGTTGTGTTTCCCCTCCTCCCAGGTAAGTGTGTGGCTCCTTTGTTGTTATTGTCGGGTTTTCTATTCTCTCTTTTTTTTTTGCAGGGGGGGAGCACAAGGAGGTTGGGGAGGGGCTGAGGGCAGGGCAGGTGTGCACACCTGGGCGAGGGGCTTGCACGCTGCTGAAATCGCTCCAGGGGTTGGAGAAACGAGGGTGTGTGTGTGTGATCTGACTTGTGTTTGTGTGTGTGTGTGTGTGTGGGACAGGATAGGATGTCACACCTGTGCGTGTGGGTCTCTGGGTGAGCTCGTGTGCATGCAGGCAGGGTTAGGCTGGGAGTGAGAAACACACCGGTGAGGGTGAAAGAATGATTGACGTGCCAGTCCCAAACCACATGGCATCTTGGCGGTGTGCGTATGAACACAATTTGTGTTACTAACACAATTTGGGGGCACACACACGCACACAAACTTGATGGTGGGCAGGATATGGGGAAGAATCTGAGAAGGAGCCAGGCTCTGTAAGTAAATATTTTGGGTGGTTTTGTTTTTTTTTTTAAATCAGGCAGTCCCCCAAAGAAGACAACTTTCTCCACTGCTTGTAAGTGTGTAAATGAGTTTGAAATCAAAACCTTTGCTTTGCACGCAGATAAAATTAGTGCAAGGTGGTGAGGGAGTTTGAAAAGCCCAAGAGAGTGATTAAAGTGTAAGAAAGGGCTGAGCTAGCAGTTTGTGTATGTTGTGCGAAGCAGTGTAATGTTGTCTTGTTTTGAGTTTAGCATATTTATTTTAATTTCCACACCGCTTGCACTTGCATTTCTCACTTGGCTTTCCAAGGAAATTTGCCTTGTCTCTAGAAACAGATGAAAAAAACCCATCCTGCAAATTTCCCCTATGGCGACAACTCTGCGAGGTAGGCTGGACCAAGAGGGGACAATTGGGCCAAACTCATCCTGCGGGGCAATTAAAACTGCCTGTCCCCCAATGCCGGCCAATCCCGAGAAATGGGTGTGCATGAATGTGTGTGACAAGAAGTTTAAAAGGGGCAGAATTGATGGGTGTGCACAAAGCCGGAATGGCAGAAGAGGGGAGCTGGTGAACAGCCGTGCACGGCTCATGCTTGTGGAAATTGGTGTCAGTGATTGAGGATCAAAATTAGGAGCTCTGAACAGGAATGCTGTCGGAACAGAAAAGCGCAATGGCCCCAAAGTTCTATTGGGTCTGTGAGACCCAACCAAGCAAGCTTTTGGGTTGCACAGAACCCTGCTTCACGCCTAGAAGAGGCAACCTCGCAGGTTTCCAATTTAAATCAGATTAAATCTTTATAACAGTCATGCATCAGCATAGGAAGGGTGGAACGCAAACGATAATTTTAAAAGAGATGGAGAGAGAGAGAAAGAAGAAAGAAAGAAAAAGAAAAAAAGGCTAGATGGAGGGATAAATGCATGGAGGGATGGAGGGATGGAAGCATGGAGAGATGGATGGAGAGATGGATAGAGATGAGAAAGAAAGGCAAGAAAAAAGACAGACAAATACACAGCTAGATGGATGGAGGGATGATAGATGGAGGCATGGAGAGATGGATAGAGATGAAAAAGAGAAAGAAAGAATAAAAGACAAAAAATGGATGGAGGCATGGAGAGATGAATAGAGATGAGATAGAACAAGAGAAGAAAAGACAGTGAAAGACAGAAAGACGGATGGATGGAGGTTTGATGGAGGCATGGAGAGATGGATAGACAGAACAAAGAAGAAAAAAATACAAAGAAAGACAGCTAGATGGATGGAGGGATGATGGATGGAGGCATGGAAAGATGGATAGAGACAGAAAGAGAAAGAACAAGAAAAAAGACAGACAAATAGACAGCTAGATGGATGGAGGGATGGATAGACAGACAGACAGATATAGAGAGATGAGAAAGATTTTTTAAATGGTGTATTTCAGATATTTGGCTTTTGAAACGCTTCACACTTTGTATTTCACCTTACGCTGGTCTAAGACTGGTCTTTCACCAGGCTCAGTCTGAGCAGCACTTCCCTTTCCTGCCGAAGCGTTCTGTCTGATCCAGAAGCCGGCTGCAGCTGGCTGAAGCCCGTTTTGAGGCTTGGGAGCCAACTTTTTTTTTTGGCTTGGGGCATGCACCAGGCTGCCATCTTCGGCTGTAGAGAGAGAAGTTCCCTCCCAGTTGAACTGCTGCCTGCTCGGTCCAGGCCCCGGGCGGCCCCTGGGCTTATGTTCTCTTGCTTCCCAAAGGGAGAATCAGGAATATTTTTAATTCACTCATTGGGAGCCACAGAGAGAGGCTGGATGGGCATTTAATTGCATCCTCTTTGGTTGATCGGAGCTAGTTTGGGGGGTCTGGCACGGCTCCCACCTTGCCGCAGAATCCTCTTCGCTGCTGGCAACGGCGGTGAACATCCACACAACCGCAAAACTACTCCTGACCATGGCCAGAAAAAAAAATAACTTTATTCTTGAACTCTGAACCGGCACTGATTAGGAAGTAAGGAGACCTTGGTAATAGATAACAGATAATCAGAGTCACTGTCAGAAACTTTCTCCTTATTTCCAATAATTGAGACTCAACGCTTATGATGGTTCTGCAGCCTCCAGTGCCGGACCGTGGGAATCGCCGTTTGCAGCCTCTGACAAGCTCAAAGTGGGAGAGGGGGTGGATTCACTCAATGACTATCTGATCCACTTAACAACGGCAGTGGTTCGCTGAATGGCTGCGGCAAAACTTGTTAAATTAGGGGCAACTCGCTTCAAATTTGCCTTGCAACAGAAATTCTGATCCCAATTCTGGTTGTAAGTTGAGGACTACTTGCTTACTGTTTTGGGCTGGGTGTGTGTGGGGGTGTCCTGGCTTGGTTTTCCATGGGGAGGGGGTAACTTAATACAAAGAGTATGAGGTCCTTAGCTGGAAAAGGAATATTTTTTCTGGGCTCAAAGAGAACGGACAAGCAGGCTGTCCTCAAACACAGAAAGAAAGAAAAACCACTCTCTCATCTAGATCCTCATGGATCTAAGGGGTTGGGCTAGAAGACCTTCAAGGTCCCTTACCAATTCTGATGATGGCTGGATAAATGCGCTTCCTGTTAGCAAACCGCATGGCTCGCGCTCCCGAGAGAGAGGAAGAATTGCAACCACGAAAAGAACGCCCCCACCCCCACCCTTCCAAAAAAAGAGAGCAACCCGATTTTCCCCCCATTCTGGCGTCTTTGAGTTTTAAAGGTAGACTGCTCCTGAACAGGGAAGCTCCGCCGTTTCTCTGTCACGTTTTTTGAGGCCGGTGGTGGTGGCTTCGCTTTTTTGTCAAAAGCCAGCCTTTTCGGGAGTCTGGCCAGTCCTGCTGACCCCCATCTTCTTTGCCCATCCTCTGCCAGTGAGTTATCCTCCAGCCGTTGACCTCACCGGCTCTCTGCCCATAGTCTGCTACGTCTCCAAGGACTCCATCTTGAGCCCGCCGCCCGCCGAAGCCGGTACGGTGATGCGCCGGAGGACGCTTTTGGCTCTGGTCTCCATTGTCGCACTTTACCTGGTGATGGGCGCCGTTGTCTTCCGGCTGCTCGAGCAGCCCCATGAAGCTGTCCAACAGGTGAAGATCCAAGCTTACCTGGAGCACTTCCTCAAGGCGCACGAGTGCGTGGCGGTGGAAGACCTGGAGGAGTTGATCCAGGTAAGGGGAGGGGCAAGTGGGTTGCTTCCAGGTGAGTGGACCTCAACTCCCAGAATCCCCCAGTCTTAGTGTTGCTCAACCATAGAAACTTCCAGAGGGGTGGACTTCCAATCCCAGAATCCCCCAGCCTCTAGATCACGGTTTTTCTCAACAGTTGCCATTTGTCGATGACTGGACTTCAATTCCCAGAATCTACCTTGTTTCTCAACCTTAGAAACTTCCAGATGGGTGGGCTTCAAACTCCCAGAATCCCCCATCTTGTTTCTTAACCTTAGAGACTCCCAAGAGGCTGGACTTCCAATCCCAGAATCCCCCAGCTTCTAGATCACTGTTTTTCTCAACAGTTGCCATTTGTCGATGACTGGACTTCAATTCCCAGAATCTACCTTGTTTCTCAACCTTAGAAACTTCCAGATGGGTGGGCTTCAACTCCCAGAATCCCCCAGCCTCTAGATTAGAATTTTTCTCATCTTTTGCCATTTTTAGATGTGTGGACTTCAATCCCCAGAATCCCCCAGTCTCTATATCAGTGTTTTCTTAGCCGTGGAAACTTCCAGATGGATGGACTTCCAATCCCAGAATCCCCCAGTCTTAGATCAGTGGTTTTTTTCCCCAACCTTAGAAACTTCCAGTTCAAGTCCCAGAATTCCCCAGCCTCTAGATTAGAATTTTTCTCAACCTTTGCCATTTTTAAATGGATGGACTTCAACTCCCAGAATCCCCTAGCCTGGGAATCATCAGCAAGAACCCCACACACACTTGGGTTATTATATAGGTAGTCCTTCAACTTTTCTTTGCAGTGCCGTTGTAACTTCAAATGGTCATTAAACAAATCATCGTAAATCAAGAAATACCTGTCTTCTTCTCGCCAACCTTGGCCGAGCGCAAAACGTAAAAATTTGACCGGCTGAATCATTGGACGGGGCACCACCAGGAAATCCACCACCTCTTAGCTGAACTAGAGAGTTGCGGGCGGAAGAAAAACAATGGAATTACGTAGCGTTGCTGGGAAATTGGCACTAAAGCGTCCGTAATACCTCTTTTTTGTGTGTGTGTGTCCCTCCTTCCTAGCAAATCAACGAGGCGACGGGGGCCGGCGTAGATCCAGCGGTCAACGTTAGCAACACCAATGCTTCTCGCTGGGATATGGACAGTGCTTTTTTCTTCGCCGGCACTGTTATCACCACAATTGGTACCCGGGGGTGTCGATGGGAGGGATGGGCAGTTGGGCTGGTTGCGTAAATGTGCTGTTCGGGTGGTTTGAGGAATGGCTGGCCTCAGTCTCACAGTTCATGCAATGGGTCTAATTGTGGGATGAAACAAGTCCTGTCATGCCCTTGGTAGAGTCAGACTGAAGGAGAGGAGGAACAGCTGACAGGGAGTGGAGGTGTGGCTCCAGAGGTTGTGGAGGAGGCTGGGGAAGGGCAGAGGCTGGCTGGGCAGTCAGAGGAGGACCCAGGCCCATCCCCTCTCCATCCTAGGGCACGCAGGGCAGAACGGAGAAGGGAACAACTTGGCTTACGAGAGAGGAAGCGGCCATGATCTCCCTCATTGGTTGCAGCTGGGGAGAATAGTATATAAGAGAGACGGTTAAAAGACAGTATATTATTTCTTCTTCTTCTTCTTCTTCTTCTTCTTCTTCTTCTTCTTCTTCTTCTTCTTCTTCTTCTTCTTCCTCCTCCTCCTCCTCCTCCTCCTCCTCCTCCTCCTCCTCCTTCTTCTTCTTCTTCATCTTCTGACATTTCTGCTGTCTCTCCGTGGTCCAACAGGGTTTGGAAATATCTCTCCCAAGACCAGATACGGCCAGCTTTTCTGCATTTTTTACGCCCTGGTGGGAATCCCTCTTTTTGGGATGCTGCTTGCCGGGGTTGGAGATCAACTGGGATCCTCTCTCAGGAAAGGCATCGGAAAAGTAGAAGATATTTTCCTGGTGAGTTCTGTTCATGTTCATCTTCCAGGAGTTGCCTGTGTTTAATAGCCACTGATTAAAAGCATGATATATAGGCAGTTTTTGACCACAATCCAGCCCAACAAGGCAGTTGTTGTGAGTTTTGCCCTATTTTACAAACTTTATTGCCACAGTCAGGGGTTGCCACAAAGAAGAGGGAATCGAGCTCATAGGCAAGGACTCCTCGGGGTCCCGTCAGCGGGTCAATGCCGACTGGCGATTCCCCGGCGACGAGCCTATTCTGTCGCGGCCCCTGGCCTCTGGAATCAACTACCCTTGGAGCTCCGTCTGGCCCCTGACCTCCGCACCTTCCGCCGTGAGCTAAAGACCTGGTTATTTGACCAACCCGAGCTGTGACCCCTCCTTGGGGGTGGGATGAATCTTTTTAATGTTTATTATTGTACTGTTTTAATATTTGGGCTTGCAATCTAGTTTAATGGTTTTTTAAGTATTTATTGTTCTGTATTTTAGCTGTGAGCACTGAGTCTTCGGAGATGGGGCGGCATACAAGTCCAAGTATAAATAAATAAATATAAATAAATAAAACACCAGAATGGAACGGAATGGAATGGGAATAGAAAAGAATAGAATAAGGAATAGAATAAAATAAGGAATAGAATAGAATAGAATAATAGAATAGGGAATAGAATAGAATATAATAGGGAATAGAATAATAGAATATAGAATAGAATAATAGAATAGAATAGAATAGAAGAATATAGAATAGAATAAAATAATAGAATGTAGAATAGAATAGAATAGAATAGGGAATAGAATAGAATTGAATTAGAATAGAATTGAATTAGAATAGAATAGAATAGAATATAGAATATAGAATAGTGTAGAGTACTGTAGCGTAGCATAGACTAGAACAGACCAGACCAGAATAGAATAATGGAATATAGAATAGAATAATAGAATGTAGAGTAGAGTAGAGTAGAAGAATAGAATAGAATAGAATAGAATAGAATAGAATAGAATAGAATAGATATTGGAAGGAATAGAATAGAATAGAATAGAATAGAATAGAATAGAATAGAATAGAATAGAATAGAATAGAATTCTTTATTGGCCAAGTGTGATTGGACACACAAGGAATTTGTCTTTGGTGCAAATACTCTCAGTATACATAAGAGAAAAGCTACATTCGTCAAGAGTCAAGAATCATCAGGTACAACACTTAATAATAGTCACAGGTACAATAAGCCATCAAATCATACTAGGAAACAGTCCATATAAATCATAAGGATACAGGTGACAAAGTTACAGTCATACAGTCACAAGTGGGAGGGGATGGGTGATTAGGAGTGATGAGAAGATTAATAGTAATAGCAGTGCAGACTTTGTAAATAGTTGGACAGTGTTGAGGGAATTATCTGTTTAGCAGAGTGATGGCGCTTGGGAAAAAACTCTCCTTGTGTCTAGTTGTTCTGGTGTGCAGTGCAGTGGTGTGAAGGCAGGACAAGAAGCAACAGATGGGAACTAATCCAGGAGAGAAGGCAACCTGGAATTAAGGAGAAACTTCCTAGCAGGGAAGACAATTAACCAGTGGAACTGCTGGCCACCAGAAGTTGTTGGTGCTCCATCCCTGGAGGTTTTTCAAGATGTGATCGGACAGCCATTTGTCTGAAATGGTCTAGGGTTTCCTGCCCAACGGGGTCGGGCTGGAAGGCCTCCAAGGTCCCTTCCAACTCTGTTATTCTGTTGTTAAGTGAATCACTTGCAGCGGTTAGGTTAGCAACACGGTTGTTAAGTGAATCTTGCTTCCCCGTCAACGTAGCTTGTCAGAAGACGACAAAAGGGGATTTACATGATCCTGGAACACGGCGACCGTCATAACTGTGAGCCAGCTGTCAAGGGTCCGGACGTTGATCACGCGGCGATGGGGACGCTACGCTGGTCGCAAGGTTGAAAAAAAGGGCCGTCGGTCACTTTTTTTTTCCAGTGCCGTTGTAACTTTGAATGGTCGCTAAACGAAGGGCCGTAAGGTGGGGACTGCCTCCGTAGGCGACGCATCTCATTCTGGAGCTGTTTTTTTTTCGTCTTTCCTGTCCTTTGCAGAAATGGCAGGTGAGCCCCACCATCGTCCGCATCCTCTCAGCTGTGCTGTTCATCCTCATCGGCTGCCTGCTCTTCGTCTCGTTGCCCACGCTCATCTTCCAACACGTGGAAGGCTGGAGCCTCCTGGAGAGCGTCTACTTTGTGGTCATCACCTTGACCACGGTGGGCTTCGGGGACTACGTGGCAGGTGAGCCCCCAGGGGAGAAACAGGTGGGTTTGGCAAAGTGGGCCAGGTGGATTGCACGGTTCGGGAAGGGAAGGAAGGAAGGAAGGAAGGAAGGAAGGAAGGAAGGAAGGAAGGAAGGAAGGAAGGAAGGAAGGAAATGGGAATGAGAAGAAAGAAGGAGGGAGAGATGGAGGGAAAGAATAAAGGAAGGAAGGAAGGATGGATGGATGGTTGTGGTTTGGATTGCAGGTGGACCCATTCTGGTGGGTTGGGCAAAGGTTGTGAGCCTCCAGCACCCTCTGAATTCTACCTGCCAGGTGCCACGGGAAGCAGCGCTTATTTCTGGTACCAACCATTGGTGATTGTCTGGATTCTCGTGGGACTGGCCTACTTCGCTTCCATTCTGACCATGATTGGCAACTGGTTGCGGGCGTTGTCCAGGCGCACCCGAGCCGAGGTGAGCATGCCACAAGTCATTCCCTCTCCCAGTTATTTAAAAGTGTGGGGGGGGTGTTTCAGCCTGGCTGTGTTGGAAATGACCCCCTAGCCCCCCGAATTTCCAGCCAAAGGGAGGATTGAGGAGGAATAATGTGAGCTTGGTTGTTTCCTCGCAAGACATTTCATGACCCAACTAGGGAATGTCATCAGTGCTAGTTAGCACGGATGTTGTTATCTATCCAGGGGCCCTCAGGATTTGCAATTTTCTATCTTTCTGTTCTTTCCCTGAAGTTTTTGCTGAATTTGGCCGGAGGTTTTGCTCGGGAACTCTGAGCATTTTGGCGAGGCAAAAGCTTCCATCGTCTTAATGAAACTATTGACTTAATAAACATTGGAGAGAAGTGGAGGTTGGTTGGTTGGTTCCTCTTTGATGGCCAAATGCAATTGACTTCTTCTTCTTCTTCTTCTTCTGGGAGTTGCAAATTGAATTGGCGTCCTGAGGTTTTCCAATTTTTCGGATTAAAATGGAGAGGCTTTAATGCAGAAATCGTGTTCAAGTTTTATAAAGGTTTCACGATCCTTCTGAAGGCCATCATTTTGGGAGTGCAATCTTGGGGCGGATCCCAGACAGATCCAGTTTTCAAAAAGGAGCCCCTTTTCTGCCTTTGCAACGATTCTCCTTTTCTGGGGAAAAAACGATTAGACTGGATGGGGAAATCTACTTGGTTCACATTGGCTAAAATTTCATGACCCAACTAGGTAACATCATCAGTGTTAGACTGACTAGCACTGATGTTATAATTAGTAATCGTCCCCCAAGAAAACGACCAAGCTCAGAGACCCCCAAGGACCTCACAGTCCTCCTCCTCCTCCTCCCCCTCCTCCTCCTCCTCCTCCTTCCTCCTCTCTACAATCCCCACTCCCTTCCACCACTGATGACATTCCCTAGCTGGGTTATGAAGAAACGCCCGCAAGAAAACCGCCAAGCTCAGAGAGCACCACAGAGCCCTCCTTTCATCCCCCGCGCTACGAATATTCTTTTCTATTGGAATTGCAAATCCTTTTTTTCCTTTCTGATGTTTTGTTTTCTAGCGTTTTATGCTTAGATTATGGCTCTAATGGCTGCATTCAGCCCACTTAACGGTGATGAGCATTACTTCTAATCTGCCCAATATCCCAAATTCGTTGCAGGAGGAGGAATTAATTTAAACTGAAGCTGGCAACTTCCTAGCTGGAGAACTGACACGCGCGCGCACACAAAAACACACACAGGCGCTTCTAGCGGTTTGCAGGCTGGGCACGGGGCCATTTTGCCACTCCAAAAAACCCCAGATGGTGTTAATTTTGTTCCCACGCTCGCTCGTTCATCAGCGCTCTTAATTGAAAGCTGTTTCTCTCTCGCCGATGCTTGATGGGCAAAGGGAAAGCAGAGAAACAAACCCAGTTAGATCCTCGAAAATCCGGCTCTTGTTTGGGATGGCTTGGGCTACAAGTTGAGGACTAGCTGGATGTTTCTAACTAGCACAGTGAATAGGACAGAATTAGAATTAGAATAGAATAGACAATAGAAGAGAAGACAGAAGAGAAGAGGAGAAGGGAAGAGAAAGAAAAATGAAGAGAAGAGAATGAATAGAATAGAATTAGAATAGAACAGATAATAGAATATAAAATATAGAAAAGATAATGGAATATAGAATAGAATATAGAACAGAATAGAATAAGTAGATAATAGAATAGATAATAGAATAAATAAGAATAGAATAAACAATGCAAGAATAGAATAGAACAGAATAGAATAAGAAGTAGGTAATAAAATAGATAATAGAATGGAGTGGAATAGAATAGAACATAGAGTTGGCTGTGGAATAAACTGGGGAAGGGCAAAGTCCGCCTGGGCAGAGCAGGGGAGAGGTAGAACAAGGGAGAGGGAGTTCAGAGGAAGACCCAGACCCACCCCCTCTTCATCTAGGGCATGCAAGGAGGAATGGAGAAGAGAGCAACGTGGGTTGCATGGCTTATGGGGAAGGAAAGGGCCCTGATTCCCTTAATTAGCTGCAGCTGGGAACACAGTGTATAGAAAAGGAAGCTGCGCACAGCAAGTTGTTGGGAGCAAACGTGAATTTATCTTGTATCATCGTGGCTTACTTGTGTTCCTGGCGTCTTCCCAACTGTGTGAGTTTTGCCGTGCTTTCAAGTCTCAAAATTCCTCCTCCTGCCCTGTCAAGCTAATTACTTCAGTTTGGTTTGTTTGGACTTACAGTTACAGTTTGTGTTGACCATGTTTTGGACTTCATTCTCTGCAGCCAAAGGCTGTTCCAGGGAGAGTTTTTCTCCAGCCAGAAGGTCACCAGGACATTGGGGGCAAAGTTGGAGCTAATAAAGGGAGTCTTCTTGATTATCTGACTGTGTCGCTTCTGTGCCACGCCCCTTTGGGTCATCACAGGCCTGGGTGGCCCTTTTTTTAGCTACTTGCCCTTTTTTTTCCGCAGATGGGAGATCTCACGGCTCACGCCGCCTCCTGGACCGGCAACATGGCGTCGCAGCTCCGTGTCCCCAACGTGTCCTTCCCGGACAAATTGCCCCGCGTGGCCTCCTTAAAGGGGAAGCCGTTGTCGCCTTCTGCCGTCTTGCCCCAAGGAGAGAACCCCCTGTCTTCACCGCCGCCTCCCTTCCTCTTGCAGCACCCGGCTGTGATGTCCCCCGCCCCCATGCTGTGCCCGGGGCATTCTCCGCCCCTGCCGCAAAACGCAGCCCCCCTCAACACCTGCCCCGCCATTTCCCCGCGGCCGATAGACTACACGGGGGAAAACCTGGCCTTCATTGACGAGAGCTCCGACACGCTCAGCGAAGGAGGGCCCCCTTCCACCCGCCTGCCCCGCCGCTGGCGCCCGCGGGCACGGCACCACACGGATCCCACCGTGGCCCCGGCGTTACCCTTGATTCTTCTCAGCCGGACCCGGGATAAAGGCGAATCGGTGTAAAGACAGGAGTGGGCCCGGGCTTAACACGGAGGGATTGTCCGATCCACAGTGCCGATCCATCCATTCTTCCACCACCACCACCACCTCCGCCCTGGTGTAGGCTCTCCTGCTTGGGCAAGGGGGTTGGACTTGATGACCTACAAGGCCCCTTCTTCCAACTCTTGTTGATCTCTACCTGTATCTGCTCCCGGAGAAGTGGAATCCTAAGCCATTCTCTTCTTGTCTGCACGAGATGCTGAGTTTATGCTCCGGCATGTGTCTGTCCTGTTTGTGGCGATTAACGGGGCCTCCGGCAGCCACCCCATGTTCTTGGCAAACACCCCCCACCCCCCCTCTGGAATGGTAGGTTGGAAAGGATCCCGGGAGATGGAGCGAAGAGATGCTGCCTAGGGAACAGTCAGAGAAGAGCCAACCCAGCCCTCAGCTGGGTAAAGGTCAGGCTGCCCAGTTTCTCTGGCTATCAAAGAGGTGATGATGATGATGGTGATGATATGTCCACCAGGATACAACTGGGAGGGACTTTTGAGGCCTTCTAGTCCAATCCCCCCTGCTCAGGCAGGAAACGCCAGAGAGGTGGCCCTCAACGGACAAAGCCACCATTGAGCCCAAAAGGCGTGTTGCTAAGTGGGAAATTTGGTGAGTGAGTTTTGCCACCGTGGTACGGCTTCTCTTGCCCTCTTCCCCCAGAGTCTCGGCGAGTCCCCGGCCCTTTCCCCGCCCCGTCGCGACCCTCACCAAACCTGGACTGAAAGTGATCCGGTGGGACTCCCCCAAGTTCTGACCGGATCCTACATCCCACCCACCCCCTCCCTGAACCCCTTAAGAATTTATTTAAAAAATTAAACAATGAAACCTTAAAAACTTCCTTGCACCCACTAAGACCCCGTTAAAAACCCTTTTTTTGCGCTGTGCCACGTCTTGGGATCCCAGGATCCGTCCTTAAGGTAGGCCCCTGTCTTAATTCCAACTGTTCCCTTGGCAGCATCCTTTCATCCTTCTCCCAAGGTCTTCCCTGCATACCATTACGAGAACCTTTCTGTCCAATGGCTACTCTTTCTCGGTCCACCCCCGAGGTCCACACCCTCCTTGTAATTCTAAAAATTACTTATGTGCCTGTGGACGGCTGTGTGATATTTTCCAGGCTTCTGGACTTGGATGTCCTGGTAAATCGGCGTTGCTACCGCACCCAGCGTTCCACTCTGAATGTTGGCTTGGTCTCTTCTTGCATGTTCTTCACCAAGTCTGGTGCACACAATCCTTTTTCCTCTCTCCGCCGTTGAGTTCAGGAGCATAGTTACACAACAGGAATCAGGGGGGGATTCAGTCCTTGGACTCTCTCCATCTCTCCCCAAGGAATCCTGGGTCATGTAGTTAAAAGAAGAAACTGCAAATGGGACATATCGGTCTCTGCTCTCATCAGTATTTGGAGGAAAACAGGCTCGTTAAAAGCAGAAGAAATGAAGGCCCCTTTATAGGCAGAAAAAAACAATACAGCAAACAATAAAATTGCCTCCTACATCTGAAGAGGCTCACCACTGCCGGAGTCCTAGATTTTGGCTGTAACTGTAAACTGCAGGGAGAGAAAGAGAGAGAGAGAGAAAAGAGAGAAAGAAGAAAGGGAGGGAGGGAGGGAAGAGGAAAGAGAGAAAAAGAGAAAGAAAAAGAACAAGAGAGAGAAAGAATGAAAGAAAAAATAGCAAGAGAGAAAAAGCGAGAAAAAGAAAAGGAGGAAGAGAGAAAGGACGAAAGAAAAAGAAAGAAAGAAAAACCAGAAAGAAAGAGAAAGAGAAAGAGAGAGAAAGAAAAGAGAAAAAGGGAGAAAGAACGAGAGAAAAAAAGAAAAAAAGAACGAGAGAGTGAGAGAGAGAGAGATATTACAAGGAGTGGAATGCCCCTTTTCATTCCTGTCTTCCATTCTTCACTTCACAAATGTGCCTGTTCTTATCTTGTGTATTTTATCAACTGGGGTTGTGGTGGAAATAAAAGAAATCAAAACAGCTCAACAGCTACTCTGGTGCGTCTCTGTGCGTGTGTGTGTGTTTGTGTCCAGCCTCACTTCCTTTGCTCATTAAGTCCAGGCTGAACCCTTCAAATGGCATCTCAATCCTCTTGGCCTTCAAACCTCCTCTTTAAAATTGGATCTTTTTATTTTATTATTTCTTATCCCCCTCCAAGAGCTGAACGGATCGATAGGCTCCATTACGATTATTACATTATCTCCGCCATTATGATCCATTCCCATATTTTCCGTACCTGTGGGGTAGAAACACTCCCAACCACCCCTTACTTATGTAATGGTTTTCCTTTCCCTTTGGGTTTGCAAGAATTAGAAAACCAGTAATTTTTAGCAGAGATTTATTGCTTCTACTAAGAAAGCTTTATTGTATTATGAATATTTTGATGTGATTTGCAGCTGATTGTAAATGTTGTATTCTGGAATCTTAAACCATCTTAAGTTGATAAAAATCAACATTTAAAATTGTAATTAACTCTAGTATAATCCTTTCTCCTGTCCTTCTTTCTCCTTCCTTCCTTCCTTCCTTCCTTCCTTCCTTCCTTCCTTCCTTCCTTCCCTTTTTCTTTTTTCTCTTTCATTTCTCTTTCATTCCTTTTGTTTATTTTCCTTCTTTCCCCTTCCTTCCTTCCTTTCCTTCCTTTTTCTCCTCTTTCATTTCTCTTTCAACCCCCTTGTTTATTTTCCTTCTTTCCCCTTCCTTCCTTCCTTTCCTTCCTTTTTCTCCTCTTTCATTTCTCTTTCAACCCCCTTGTTTATTTTCCTTCTTTCCCCTTCCTTCCTTCCCTCCTTCCTTCCCTAATACTCTCTAATCCACATACCCTATAAATATTATTGTGTTTAGTATGATATAAATGTTTAGTATTGTATAAGTATTTACTGTACGTATAAATATTTACTGTAAGTAAATACAAGTATTTACTAAAATATGCTTAGATAGACGTAAGATATGGAAATAATATCTCACATCTATCTTAACATTCTTTTTTTTTGAAAAAAAAAAAACTTCCCCCCAAAAGAAAGAATTTTCCTACATTTGATAGGAACTCTGACCATTGCAGCCAAGGTAATAACCTTATGTGCCCCCTTTGTGAGGGTTCAGACCACTAAGTTCTGAATCCGTCCTGTGAACTTGTTAATCTGCACAAACTTCACATCAATTAAAAACACACACAGTAGTTAGATCAAAGGCTGTTTCGCAGAGAGAAAATGAATATCCCATAAGCCACCAAATGGATTCTGGCTATTTAAGGCTCTAATTCTCCTCCTCCCTTGGGGCTCTTGACAAATGATGCCACTCAAAAGATTGGCACATTAGATGAGAAGGTAATAATAATAATAATAATAAAAAGACTAGAATGTGCAGAAATGGATAGATTAACACTTGAAATTAAAGAGAAGGAAGATATGGGGTATTCTGAAGCATGGGATTCGTTTTATCAATGGTTAAATAACAGAAAACAAGTTAGAACCTTTTAAAATGATAAGAGGATTAATTCTGCCATGAAGATTTATTATGATATGTTTATTATTATGATTTCGTATTAACGGTTATTAATATGTTGAGAAAATAGGGTTATTATATGATCACTACTAATGAACATTATTATTATTATTATTATTATTATTATTATACACAAAAAAGACAGTGTACACAGCAAATGAGATAACTGCTGGGTTTCATATCATCATCATTATTATTATTACTATTATTACTATTACTATTGCTAAACTAACCAGACAACACACTGTTTATATAGACATTGAATCTGTTGCTCTTTCTTTATATAGTAAAAATGAAAAAAATATTAAAAATAAAAAAAGATTGGCACATTAACCACTCTTGCTGCTATCCCCAGAGAAGCCAATTTTTAATAATAATAATAACAACAATAACAATAATAATATTCAGTAGCTGGGAAAGTCAGCAGAACAGGAAGATTAAGAGAAAAAAGAGAAGTTGGCAACCACAGCAGGAAAAGAGAAAGAAAAATCCAGAATTCCAGGTTCTGTGGATTTCTGTTGCCATGGCAATTTCTGTAGGTTGGGCTATTGATTAACTGCCCACCCCCTCAGCCTGTCCTACTTTACAGGGGTGGTGTTGCAAGAGCCGTTCGAAGCACGGGGCAACCAGAGGTTAATAATAATTAGTTTTATTACGGTTACAAACCAGCATTATAAATAAGAGGCAGGAAAACAAATAATACACAATAATCCACAACGTACGACCGGAACTGGGCCCCAAGTTTCTGTTGCTAAGACTGTCGTTAAGTGAGTTTTGCCCTGTTTTACGACCTTTCTCGACACATTTATTACGTCAGTAACACGGTTGGGAAGTGAACAGAGCAGTTGAGCTCCGGGGGGGGGAGAGAGATCCAGCCTGGCGTGTAGGACTACAAAACCCATGCGCTGCCGCCATGCTGGCTGAGCCAGCTGAGACGAACAGGGCAGGGTAGCCTCCCGCCCGTGAAACAATGGGTAGTGTAGTCCCAAACGGGACTAAGACGCGGCAGGGATGGCCCAGAACAGGTTGAACGTTTGCCAAAATCTCAGCGGCGTGATACCAATTTGTTCCCCTTGGTGGAGCGAGCACCACTCAGCGAAGCCAGGGGCTTGAAATAGGTGTAGCCACCTCAAGGTAGGAATATTATGTTGAAAAATAACAGCGAACTCCCCTTCCTGTCGCCCCCCCCACCTCAGGTGATTTCTAAATGGAGAAAGACAAGAGTAAATCAAAACTTCCCTCTACCTCCGATGGGATCCAAACTCAGGTAAGGGATGGAGTTCCGTATCTGGGCTGCCAGAATCCAATTAACAGCGTAACACATTTGGAAGGGACCTGTGAGGTCTTCTAGTCCAACCCCCTGCTGAAGCAGGAGACCCTACCCCACTCCAGACAAACGGCTGTCCAATCCCTTCTTAAAAACCTCCCGTGTTGGAGCACCCACAACTCCTGGTAGCAAATCGTCCCACTGATGCATTGTACTCACTGTCGGGGAAATCTCTCCGTAGTTTTAAGTTGCTCCTCTCCCTGAGGAGTTTCCACCTGTTGCTTCTTGTCTTGTCCTGCCCCAAAGGTGCTTTTTCAAGAGGTATTTCTTGGAAGACGTTTCGCTTCTCATCCAAGAAGGTTCTTCAGCTCTGACTTTTCCCACCGTCCAGTCAGAACCGAAGAAGCTTCTTCTTGGATGGGAAGCGAAAAGTCTTCAAAGGAAGAAAAAAAAAAAACCCAGAAAGTCCAGTGGCCTACTTGGGTAATAAAATGGCTGCAAGAAAACCACCAAGCTCATTTTCCTCCTCCTCCTCCTCCTCCTCCTCCTCCTCCTCCTCCTCCTCCTCCTCCTCCTCTTCTTCCTCCCCTCTACAAACCCCTTTTCCCTTTTAGCACTGATGATGTTACATAGTTGGGTCATGAAATGTCTGCAAGAAAACCACCATGCTCAGAGAGCACCAAGGACCTCACCATAGTTTCTCTTCCCCTCCCTCCTTCCTCTTCTCCTCCTCCCCCCCCGCATTCCCTTCTACCACTGATGATGTTCCCTAGTTGGGTCATGAAATGTCCACAAGACAACCACCAAGCTCAGAGAGCCCTGAGCAACAAAATATTCTCCTTCACCTCCACTCAAAACTCGTTGGATGTAACTCTGAGCGCTTGTCCCTTCGTAGGAGGAAGCGGACCGTCTGGTTGAAGAAGAGACTACCATGAGAAAGGAAGTTGAGATTTTCCTTCAGGAAGAACTGGATAAACTCTTGGCCGAAAAAGAACCCATCCCAGAAAGCAAGGAACTCCCGAGGAAAACAAGCCAGGAACTCAGGTCCAGTGAGAAACTCAGGACTCAACCCAAGAAGCTCAAGTTTGGTGTGGAGAAAACCAGGGTAGAAGAAGACCTCCTTACCTTGCTGGATGAGCCATGGGACATTCCCAAGGACCCAACCCGGGGTGAGGTGGAAGATCCGTGGGACAATTTATCCTTGTTGGATGAATCGATGCTGGAACTGAAGCCGCTGGCAAGACAGGGAGGTCCTTCAAGGCTAGAAGAAGAGGAGAAGATCTCAGAGGAGGAAGAGGATGAGGAGAAGAAGAAGGAAGGAGGCCGGCCGTTGGAAGGGAAGGAGGAGCACCTGGTCAAGATGTCAGCCAAGGAGGGGCAACATCTCATGAAGCCCGTCTTCCCAGATTACCTGGAGGAAGAGGACAACCTGAAGGATGGATCCAAGCATAGTATCTGGTGAGCAGAAGGCGGGGAATAATTCAGGTAGACCTTCAACACTTCGTTGAGTCTCCGCGTGAAGTTACAACGGGACTGAAAAAGGTGACTGATGACTGTTTTTCACACTGAAGTCCCCTGCGGCATCATAGTCACCTGATCAAACTTCAGACCCTGGGCAACTGACCCGTATTTACGACGGTCACAGGGTCCCGAGGTCATGTGATCCCCTTTTGTGACCACCTGGCCAGCAAAGTCAATCGGAAAGCCCAGGTTTGCTTAACAAACCGTTGCAGCTGTTCTTTTTACCTTTTCTGATTGCCTTTCTGAGCAATTCTGCTTATCTCTCTCTCTCTCTCCCTCCTTCCCTCCTTCCCTCCTTCCCTCCTTCCCCCTCTGCTTTTGCTGGTTTTCCAGGTCCATGCTGGAAAACCCTGATAAAGAAACAGGTAAAAGAGGGAAAGAAGGAAAGGAGGGAGGGAGGGAGGAAAAGAAAGAGAGAAAGGAAAGGAGGGTGGGAGGAAAAGAAAGGCATGAAAGGAAGGAAAAAATGAGGGCAAGGAAAGGAGGGAGGGAGGGAAGGAAGAAAAAGAAAGAAA
>CM019166.1:10287991-10353847 GCA_009733165.1 Naja naja
CTCCTCCTCCTCCTCTTCCTTCTTTACCTCTTCACCACTTTTCTCTCTCTCTCTTTTCCACTGTTCCTCCCCTCCTCCGCTTTCTTCTCCTTCTTTTCGTTCTCCTCTTCCTCCCTTTTTTTCTTCTTCCTTTTTTTCTTCCTCTTCCTCGCCACCTTATTCTTCTTTCTCTCTTCCTCTTCTCACCCATCTTTTCCTTCTCCTCCTTTTCCTACCCTCCTCCTCTCCCTCCTCATCCGCCATCCCTCCTTCCCCTCGTCCTCCTCTCTCTCCTCTTCTGCCGTCCTTCCTCCTCCTCCCTCCCCCACCCCGTGCACCACTGCTGCAAACGGAGCCGAAGGCTGGAACCATGGATGATCAAAGCAGCCAAGCCCATCAGAGCTTGCAGTTGGGGGGGGCACAGCCCAGCACATCTGGATGCTTAGCTGAGAGACTTAGAGTTAGAGACCCACAGCTACGGGCGGTTTATGCTCCCAGGCAGCCAGGTGGGGCGTGGCGGGGGGGAAGCAGGGAGCCAAGGGGTCATTACACCACCCCTTCTAACTGTCCCATTCCATTGCAGCAAACTTCTGAGGAGTCAGAGCCACGGAACTGGATACCCCGGTAGGGAACTGCTGGACCACGGGGCGTGGCGCGATTTTTCACACGGAAATGTGCCCTGCGCAAGTTTCATCGTTCCCTGGGAATGTTTATGGCTGGGGGAGGGGGTTACCCAGTGGTGGGATTGAGACTTTTTTTGCTATCGGTTCTGTGGGCGTGGCTTGGCTGGGTGGGCGTGGCAGGGGAAGGATATACTGCGAAATCCCCCTTCCCTCCCCACCCCACTAACCTGCTTTCCAGCTCCGTTCTCCCGGGCAGGGCAACCAAAGAAGACCCAGCTGATCAGCTGTGGGTGTGGCTTGGTTGGCATGGCTTGGCTTGGTGGGCGTGGCTTGGCTTGGCAGGCGTGGCTTGGCTTGGCGGGCGTGGCTTGGTGGGCGTGGCAGGGGAAGGATACTGCGAAATCCCCTTCCTCCCACCCCACTAACCTGCTTTCCAGCTCCGTTCTCCTGGGCAGGGCAACCAAAGAAGACCCAGCCGATCAGCTGTGGGTGTGGCTTGGTGGGCGTGGCTTGGCTTGGTGGGCATGGCTTGGTGGGCGTGGCTTGGTGGGCATGGCAGGGGAAGGATACTGCAAAATCCCCCTTCCCTCCCCACCCCACTAACCTGCTTTCCAGCTCCGTTCTCCTGGGCAGGGCAACCAAAGAAGACCCAGCTGATCAGCTGTGGGTGTGGCTTGATGGGTGTGGCTGGGCTTGGTGGGTGTGGCTTGGCTTGGTGGGCGTGGTGGGCATGGCTTGGTGGGTGTGGCAGGGGAAGGATACTGCAAAATCCCCCTTCCCTTCCCTTCCCACCCCACTAACCTGCTTTCCAGCTCCGTTCTCCCATGCAGGGCAACCAAAGAAGAGCCAGCCAATCAGCTGGGACTCAATGGGAGGCGGAGAATAGATGGGGGCGGGGCCAGTCGGAGGCGGGATTGGCCGGTTCTCCGAATTACTCAACATTTCCGCTACTGGTCCTCCAGAACCGGTCCGAACCGGCTGAATACCACCTCTGGGGTTTACCTGATGGCTGGGTTCAGAACCCTTTCCCCAAACCCCTTTAGAAATTACAGGCAGTCCTCGACTTACAGTCCTCGTTTAGTGACCGTTCCAAATGACAGCACCTAAAAAAAGCGACTTATGACCGTTTTTCACACTTAACGACCATTTCAAAACACCCCCTCCAGGTCACGTGATCAAAATTCAGATGCGTTGCCCACTGACTCATATTTATGACGGTTTCAGTGTCCTTCCAACAAACAAAGCCCATGGGGGAAACCCTGATTCACTTAGCATCCATGTTCCTAACTTAACCACTGCAGCGGTTCGCTTAACAACGGTGGCAGGAAAGATGGTAAAACCGTGAAAAAATTCAACTTCTCAACCATCTTGTTTAGGAAGAGAAATGTTGGACTCCACTGAGGTCGTAAGTCAAGGACTACCTGTATACTTTACATCGTGCCGAAACGAAGTCTCCTGCTCAGGCAGGGGGTTGGACTAGATGACCTCCCAGGTCCCTTCCAACTCTGCTATTCTATGATCTTAATTTTTTTTCTGTTTTCTCTTCAAGATTTCTGAAGAGATCCCAACCGAAGAGGATTGCTGGCTTTCGCAGAGTAACTATGAATATTTTTTTCTTTTGGTTTAATTTTTTTTTGTTTCTTTTTCTTTTTTTAAATTTTATTGATTTTTTTTTATTAATTATATTTCTCAGTGCTTCATAAACATCCTGTTGTCTGGCTATTTAATTTGCTTCACAACGCTAATTATATTCTTAATCTCCACCCCTTTTTTTCCAGCCACCAGTAGAATAAATATAAATTCCACGTTTGATGGTATTCTGGGTCAACTTTCTGCTTAATTTTCAATGTCAATCTATCCTTTTTTGCACCATCTAGTATCTTCTCAATTATCTCTTCATCTTGTGGTGTTTCTTCATTTTTCCAATGTTGTGCGAATATAATCCTCACTCCTGTTACGGCATGTAATATTAAACACATACTTTCCTTATCCAACTTTTCTGATATTATACCTAATTAAAAACAGCTCAGGTTTAAAATCTACATGTTTCCCTATCACCTTTTCTAATCACCTGTGTATCTTTGACCCAAATTTTTCTGTTTTAACACATGTGATAAAATGGGCCCATCTAGTTTCTTTAAACTTCCTCCAACGGTGGAATTATATTTGTAGATCTCCTATGCCACTATTCAACCGTTCACGTGATTCCCCCAATCTCATCATAAAACACGAATTTTGCATAGGAGGGGTTTATACAGGACTGAGGTGTTCTCAAGGATTCTTCTGCCACGGGGCTGATGGGTATTGTAGTCCAGGAAAACATCGGATTGAGGAAAGGCTGACTTAGAATAAGCAAGTTTCTTAGAAGGGAGAACAAAGAGGATGATTTTGGGGTGATTTGTCTTTCTGATCTGTCCTTCTTACATATAAGTTGTCTCTGTGTTTGTGTGTTTGTGTATTTGTATTTTTGTAGAAGTCCTTGAAGTCGCAGCTGGAAAGAGACCAGGTGACAGAGTAGGTGCTTTTTGAAAGTAAAAACAACATGCATCACCCTTTCCCTCAGCTGTGGAAAGGCAAAAATAAAACTTAAGACAAGTTTATTTTAAAACAAAGCCAGGAATTTACCAAAAGGGCCTGGAACGTCCACTTAATGCTGCATGCAAAACTGAAAACTGGTAACTTCTCCAGCCAGTATGCTTTAAGATGTCTGGACTTCAACCCACAGAATCCCCCAAAGAGCATACTCTAAGATGGGTGGACTTCAATTCCCAGAATCCCCCATCCAGCAGGCTTTATGATGGGTGGACTTCCACTCTCAGAATCCCGCAGCCAGCATGCTGACTGGGCAATTCTGGGAGTCGAAGTCCACCCATCTTAAAAGTGGATAATATTGTGAAAAATTGTTTTAACTGGTACCACTAAATGACTCTCTGTCTCACGTTTACTCCTGCTAACCCCTTAACTAACTTGCAACATCTATTTTTAAAAATTGAGCAAAGAAATTATTTTTATCTTCGGTAATTTTCACTTTTTCCAGCTAAATTTTGATCCAATTTTTCTTTTCTTCCAAGTCTGTCTAAAATCTTCAGTGAGGATTTCTTCAAGAGCCAAGATAGGGTATGTTTGGCTAATGGTGGGGCGTTATTTGTGTGTTTGTCTGTTTTTTTTTTTTATTATTCCACTCCGTTTTCCTGATATTTTGTTGAGCCCAATTTTTTTTTGTTGCTAAGCGAAACCCTTGTTAACTGAATTTTGTCCCATTTTACAACCTTTCTTGCCACCGTTGTTAAGGGAATCCCTTGCAGTTGTTCAGTTAGTCACACGGTTGTTAAGTAAGTCTGTCTTCCCCTGTGCTGTCCAGCCAGCTATAGTTAATGGGATTTGGGATAGTTACTTAGGAATTGGGAGCTGTCCCCTTAAGGGAATGCATCATGGTAAATGTAGTTAAGATATCCTGGGAAATGTAGTACATGTCATGTGGTCACATCTGTAACCTTGATTGGTCACTGAATTGACCCTTGGTGGGTCAGGGGAGGTTTCTTCACTCTTGCCTGAACACACAGCCTCGTGGTAGCAGCTTTACCCCCTGCCTCTATGACTATGGGATGAAATATGGGATAAAAAGATTACTATCATTTACACTACGATTTCAACTGTGCAAAAAATTGGACATTAGATGCATCTTGACATAACTGTGAGTCACCTTGAGGATACCTAATATAATCCAATAAAAGAAACTTTGTATGGAAGAATTTGTAGAGTTATCTATCTGTCTTTATATTCAGCAAATGGACCAAAAGACAGAATATCCCCGTTGACTTGGCTGGAAGGACACAAAAGGGGATCACATGACCCTGGGGCACTGCGACCGTCATAAGTATGAATCAGTTGCCAAGTGGCTGAAGTTTGATCACATGACCATTGGCTGCAACGGTCAAAAGTGTGAAAAATGGTCACAAGTAGTTTTTTTCAGTGCCATTGTAACTTTGGTCACTAAATGAACTGTTGTAAGTCAAGGACTACCTCTACTCCTTTCCTGGGTTCATGCTAAGCACAGAAAAGCTAACCAAGCCAATTGCAGGTGGGTAGTTCTTGACTTACGACCCGTTCCGTTCAGCGACCATTCAAACATTTAGCAATGCCGGAAAAAAGTGACTACAAACTGTTCCTCACACCGATGACCATCGTGATCCTGTGCTTATACTTTGCCTGCTCACACTTACGATGGTTGCAATGTCCTGTAGTGACACCTGTCAACTCATAAATTATTTCTACGCTCTTGTTAGAGTTGCCAACAGAAAGGGAGGGGGGAAAGGAGTTTGAAAAAGCAGTGCGGCAGCTTGCAAACCGAAAGTGCATTCCATAAATAGTTTTTCAAAGATAGCAACTAGGTGACCGAAGTTTCTGCCGGGCAAAATTCTAACTAGAGAGGATGATTGATGACTCTGGGCTATGGAGGTGTCCCATTGGAGAATATGATTACGACAGGGGTGGGGAAACCAGGGTCAAGGGTGACAATGAATGATGTGTCTCAGAGTTGACTACATCCAGGCAGTGCCGGCATGTTAACTCCCAATAAATCCTTTTGAAGTTCTGGAAGTTTGGCTCGAGACTCATGATTTAATTGTGGGGAATTGCCAGAATCCTGACAACACCATTGTCACATTTCCTCACCGGCCACCGACAACCCAAATCGACAGAGAAGGTCAAAAAAAATTGTGCTGACACACGATCTTGCTTAAGGGCTTAATGACCGCAGGAAAAAAATAGTCGTAATACCAAATGGACGCAGCGGCTCAGTGGCTAAGAGGCTGAGCTTGTCGATCGGAAACGTCGGCAGTTCGGCGGTTCGAATCCCCAGCGCCACGTCACGGAGTGAGCTCCCGCTCCTTGTCCCAGCTTCTGCCAACCTAGCAGTTCAGAAGCACGTTAAAAAAAATGCAAGCAGAAAAATAATGACCCCTTTGGTGGGAAGGGAACAGTGCTCCGTGCGCCTTCGGTGTTTAGTCCTGCTGGCCACATGACCACGGAGACGTCTTCGGACAGCGGTGGCTCTTCGGCTTTGCAACGGAGATGAGCACCGTCCCCTAGAGCCAGAAATGACTAGCACGGATGTGCGGAGGGGAATGTTTACCTTTAATACCAAATGTGTTCAAGCAATGCTTCATCTCCTTAATGATGGATTTTTCTGTTCCCTATTGCGGATGTAAGTCGAGGACTGTTCGACTATTTCTAATCAAAATACTTCAAGTCCTGCATTTCGCAGACCCAAGAAAAGTCTTTGCAATACGCAAAACTGGTCAAGGAAGAAATGGAGGAGGGGAAAGAAGCTGGAAACCCCCCCCCAAAAGACGATGGGCCGAGGAGGGAAGCCCCTTCTCATCTGTTGTTGTGTTTTGTTGCAGGGAGCCTCCGAAGATATCCTCGATGAAGATCTTCCCCCAAGGTACACACGGTTGTCTCCAGACAACAGAGAGACCTTCACATCCGGGGTTTGACCCAATAAATTTGGGGGAGGAGGAAGGGGGGGGAAAAAGAAATTGGCCATCCAGGTTTGCTCTCACGAGCAGGTTCGATAAAATTAACAAACTCCGTTAACTGGGATCCTGCCAAGAAGTCAGGAGAAATTTCCTGACAGTGGAGAACAATTAACCAGTGGAACAGCTTGCTACCAGAAATTGTGGAGGTTTTGAAGAAGAGACTGGACAGCTATTGGTCTGGAAATGGGATAGGGTTTCCTGCCTGAGCAGGGGGTTGGACTAGATGACCTCTAAGGCCCCTTCCAACTCCCTTAATCTGCTTTTCCGTTAGCTAAGGGATGGCTTTAATTTTGTCCTGTGTTCTCCTCCTCTTCCTCTTTCTACTAGTCCTGAGGATATGCCACAGCAAAGTGAAAAGGTAGGGGAACTGCCTACCCCCAACCCAAGTGTGTGTGTATGTGTGAGAGAGAGAGAGAGAGAGAGGAAAGAAATGAAAGGAATGAAGGAAAAGAAAGAAAGAGAGAGAAAAGAAAGAGAAAGAAAGAAAGAAAGAAAGAAAGAAAGAAAGAAAGAAAGAAAGAAAGAAAGAAAGAAAGAAGAAGAGAAAGGACGGAAGGAAGGAAGGAAGGAAGGAAGGAAGGAAGGAAGGAAGGAAGGAAGGAAGGAAGGTAAGTAAGTAAGTTTTGGCTTAACTTGCTTTGGTTGCTTCAAACGTTTTTGGGAAACTCTGAGCAGGATTGCAAAACGATCTGTTCCAAAATTATCCTGTCTTCTTTGATTCGTGTCATTAATGATTGTGCAGGTAGTCCTCGTTTAGTGACCGTTGGCGGTTACGACGGGCATGATAAAGGGACTTTGCCACCAGTCCTTCGTTGAGAACCTGGGCAGGGCTCTGTGACGCTGGAGTCGGATTGCAAGCATGGTCAAGGTTTCACTTAGCAACTGCTTCACTTAATGACCAAAGGGCCATTCCCTGGTTGTGGTTGCTAAATGAGGGCTACCTCGGTCTCGCCACTGGGCCTTCTTTTTACAATTGCATTTCGTTTTTCCGAGCCTTGAGGTATACCCCCAGTGCTCTCTGTACTATTATGTATACAAAATATTTTAATTTTTTCCCTTTTTCTCAATGCTTGCTCCATGTCTTTTCCTATTTTCCTCATCTTTCTAGGAGCTGAAACAAATTCAGAAGGAGGCTAAGAAACAGGAGGGTGAGTCTTTTTTGTTCATCCCCAGGTAATGGAAAGATCTGTGAATATATGCCAGAGAATCTCTCTCTCTCTCTATATATATATATAAAAGCAAAATGCCACTCATGCATCATCACAAAATCTCCAGAACCGTAAAGCCTACAAACTTGACATTTGGCCCTTAGGTTCCTCTTAGCTTGTAGGGGCTCACTAAGAAAGGATTTTTCCAAATGACCCTCAGAGCAAATTAGTATTTCCTATATTATTATTATTATTAACACGCTCTGATGCTAAGAAGTTCTACTCCCTCTCCCCACCTGAAAAGAAATCTCTTCCCAATGCAAAACCCAAGCAGAGGAGTTTAAGTTTCAGAGCACCAAGTAGCTTTAGTACAGAACAGTTGAGCTAAGCCACACCCAGGCTCCTCGCTGTCTCCTCTTTGCTCACACAGCAAATACTCGTTCAGTTTCCAAACAGCCCTCAACTCTCTCACACACTGACAGGACGCTAGGCAGAGGGATACTGATGGATGCTGGTAGGCAGAGGCATAATTCCTCCCCCCCCCCTTATTTTCCTCCCCAAAAACTAAGCCCAACCACATAGTTTCGTAGCGAAGCACGGGTATCCAGATAGTTATTATATATTCCTGAAATTATTGCTTGTGCACTACAAGTAGCCCTTAACTTACAACATTTCATTTAGTGACCATTCAAAGTTACAACGGTGCTGAAAAAACTGACTTTTTTCCCCCCTCTCATAACCATTACAGTATCCCCATAATCAGGTGATCAAAATTTGGAGGCTTGGCAATGGACTCACAGTTACGACGGTCGCCGTGCCCCCGTGATCCACTTTTGTGACCTTCTGACAAGCAAAGCCAATGGGGGAAGCCCGATTCACTTAATAACCGGGTTTGCTACCTGAACGGCTGCCACGACTCACTTAACAACGGTGGGAAAAAGAAATGCCATAAAACGGAGCAAAACATTCGCTTCTCAATGAACCATCTCACAGAGCAGCAGGACTTTGGGGGCTCAATCGTCACCCGTCGAGGACTTCCCTGTTAGTGGCTCCTCAGATAATTCTCTCCAGGTCTCCGAGCAGATCTGCTCCTTGCAACCGCCGTAAGAGTGAAGCCACCGATCCGACAGCCCCCCCCCTCCAAAAGAAAAAAATATAGAAATGTGAAATTCCGCCTCGTTCCTTCGCTTTTGGCCAACAGACTCTCCCTTCTCCCTGTTTATGCCAATGGTGTGTCATTGTCGAGGCACGTAATACAGGCCGACAATCGCCCGGCGGGAAGAGCCAGACGATTGCAAACTGGCTCGCTTCCTGCACTCAAAATAATGCGCCGGAGAACTGCCAGGTGCTGCTCTCCTGGAAGAGCTGGCGGCCTGCATTCCCGGAAGCCTCCCCAGGTGAACCAGAATGGAGACAGGACCAAAGCGGTTAATGGTTCTTTATTGCAAGGCTACGTTAACAGAATTTTGCAAGCCTATAAGTACAGCCCTCCCTCTCCCCCTCCCCTTTACGGGCCAAGACACTAGTCCCTTGATGGCGAACCTACGGCGGGTGCATGTGGGGGCGTCACGCATGCATGCACTGGGGGGGGGGACATGTGCGGGGACCACGCATTGCATTTGAGGGGGATTTGGGCATAGGCACGTGTGCTTTGGGCACTCGATCTGAAAAAGGCCAGCCATCACTGCACCGGGCCCTTCTGAACAGCGGTGGGATTCCACTAATTTGACAACCGGTTCTCTGCCCTCATGACCGCCTGGGTGGGCATGGCCAGGGGTGTGACAGGCAGCATTTGGACCTCCGGCACCCCCCCGGGAGCAAAAATGGACCACGGGGGGGGGCCGCACTGCAACCCCTCCCCGTGCCCTGTTTTGGGCCTCTCTGCATTTAACCTGGGAGCCAAAACAGGGCAGGTGGGGGACTCCTGGAAGGGGTAAGGAGGGGAGGGGAGGGGAGGGGCCATCCAGAGGCGGTATTTGCCGGTTCTCCGAACCAGTCAAAATTTCCGCAGCCGGTTCTTGAAAACCAGTCCGAACCGGCTGAATACCACCTCTGCTCCTGAACCGCTGTCTCTTTTTCTCGAGGTTAGTCCGTGACGTACGACCGGAGTCGAGTCCAACATTTCTGTTGCTAAACGAGGTGGTTAGTGAATTTTGCCTCATTTCTCGCCACTGTCCTTAAGTGAAGCAGTGCACTTGTTAAGTTGTTAAGTGAATCGGGCTCCCCCCCCTGATTTTTGCTTGTCAGAAGACTGCAAAATGGCGCCCGGTCTTCGCCATGGTAACTGGATCCTTTGACTTGCATAGCTTTCTCGCCTGATTGTCCCTTTTTTCCCCCCTGTCTAGATGTTTCTGGTAGTTCGCTGTGGCACATGGGAGAGCGGACCAGTCCCTGGCAAATGGGCCACTCACGAGAGTTTTCGGAATCCCTTTTTAAGGTGACTGTGAACGGGGAAAGGAAGAGCTGAAAAAGAACAAACAAACACATTTTGGCAAACTCTGTAGCAGGTTTGAGAAGAGGATTGTTGAAAGGCAGCAAATATTGATTTTTCTTTTTTCTAAAAAATCTCATTGGGGATTTCTCTCCCGCTGGAAGGCCCTTAGCTATTTTTTTTATTTATAATAGTTTAGGTTCTGGTAACTATTTTAGTGTTCTCGACCTTGCCAACTTTAAGAGGGGTGGACTTCAACACCCAGAATTCCACATCCAGCATGCTTTAGGATGGGTGGACTTCAGCTCGCAGAATTCCCCATCCAGCATGCTTTAGGATGGGTGGACTTCAACTCCCAAAATGCTCCAGCCAGCATGCCTTAAGATGGGTGGACTTCAGCTCCCAGAATTCCCCAGCCAGCATGCTTTAAGAGGGGTGGACTTCAACTCCCAGAATTCCCCAGCCAGCATGCCTGGCTGGGTAATTCTGGGAGTTGAAGTCCACACCCCAAAGTTGAAAAATCCTTGTCTGTTGCCTTATCAACCTAATGATGACATTATTTGGCAGTTTATCGGATGTCTTAGCTCAAATCGTGTTTTCTTTTGGGGTTATTTTTTTATTTTTCAAAACACCCCCCCCCAAAATATAGGGCATTGAGTGCTTTAAAAAGATTAGATAGATGAGCGTAGTGAATCCATAGTTCAGAGGAAAAGTGGTGGATTTAACCAGACGGGGGATATGATGGGTTTGGGTGTTTCAGGAAGAATTTTTGCAAATTCAAAATTAGCCTTCGTTTTTTCCTTTTTTTTCCTTTTTCTTTTTCCCCCTAGGATAAAAATTACAAGCAGAAATTTGGGAAGCACGAACGGGACTCTAAAGTGGCTGTGAGTTTTTGGTGTCCTCCTGATTTATACTTTCTGCATCTCTGTTTGGTGATGTTTCCTATCCATGCACTTGGTTCCATCGATTTGGTCCTCCGAACCACAGAGTTTGCTTCCTCTCTGGTTTCCTTCCCCCACCCCAGATTTTATTTCATCAGTTGTGCAGTTCGGTCCAGCTCTGCATTTAGCTGGCCCTGGAATATTAACGTTTTCATCTTAAATTTCATTTTCATGTTTATTTTCAAAGGCAGCCAGTTGTTTTGCAAATCACAAAACCAATGCAATCATTTATTGCTCTCGTCACAAAATACAGCTTCCAGGAAACCCTCACATTCGTCTTTTAACGACTCCGATAATCCCTTGCGGGGGTGGAGTCTGGGAAACTGAAGGGAGCTAGCAGAATGTTTTTTTACTGGCCAGATGCCCTTCCCGTCACCAATGAGGAGTTTTGTTCAGCAGATAGTATTCTCATTGGGCCCAGAGAGAGAAATATATCTCCCATTACCTAGGATTGAACTCATGGCCTCCTGATTGTGAGGCCAGAGCTCCCCTTCTAGGCCACTGCACTATGGGAAGCACTACAGTGCCCATCATCCACCGCAAAGCAGAATTGCAATCCTCCCACCTTCAGTGGGAAATAGAAAGCAGCCGACTTTATTATTATTATTTTATTAGACTTGTATGCCGCCCTCTTTCCAGAAGGACTCAGGGCGGCGAACAATAAAAACCCAATACAAATTACAATAAAAAAAACATTAAATGAGATCGTTGACTTGATCATCGTTGACTTGATCAACGATCTGCAATTGCAAAATTTCAGAGTGAACGTTCGGAGTTTCAAAAGGTTGTCAAGCCTTGGCTGACGTAGCTGCCCTCACAAATGGGTGTCAAAAGTCCAAATGGCTTGGGTTACGGCTGCCATTTTGACCTTTTTGACCGCCCCCAGCCCTCCCTTAAGATTTTCTCTTCCCGCCTCTCAGGTGCCTTTACCTCTGCAAGAATTGATGGAGGAAGAAGTCTTGACAATCTTAAAGGCAACCCTGCTCTGTGAGTTAACTAAACATTAACCAATTTATCTTTTATTACCACAGCGAAAGATATAACTGAAAGCAATTAACTTTCAGGATAGTTTCTTGACTTACAACAATTCATATAGCAGTCCCTCCAAAGTTACAATGGCATTGGGGGGGGGGGGAAAGTGACTTACAACACGTCCTTGACTTACAACTGCTCTTACACCCAATTGCAGCCATCCCCACGAGTGCATAATCCAAAATTTGTCCCCTTAGCAACTGGCACGTATTTACGATAGTAGAAGCATTTGCGACCTTCCTAGCCGGCTTCGGACGAGCGAGTGATTGGGGGGTGGGGGGAAGGTTAGATTCGTTTAATGACCGTATGATTCACTTAGCAACAGCAGCCATTTGCTAACCCCTCTGGACAAAATTTGGCAAATCCAGGCGTGGCTCGCTGGACAGGTTCTTGCTTCGCCACAGAAATTCTGGTCGTAAGTCAAGGAGACAAGTTCTGAACGGCGACGCAGGGGCATCTTAGCCACAAAATGAAGTTTAAAATTCCAAATTTTGGTGTGTGTGTTTTTTTTTTCTTCCTCCTTTCCAACCCAAAACAGCTTATCAGAGGAAACTTGGGGTGAATCACCCTCTCACGGAACAGATGGAGCAACAGGTGGACAAACTTCACCTGCAGCTACAAGGAAGAGGAATAATCTGAGCCCCAAATCCAGACTCGGAAGGATCACCCCCCCCACACACACACTTCTCCGTCTCTCTCGGGGAGCCCCCTCCCCGCCCGGTCTCAATGCTGCAACCTCCCCCCAAACTGAGAAGTTAAAAAAAAGTAAATTTAGCTTTTTTTAAAAAATAAAAATAAAAATCAGCCTGTTCTCTCTTTTGTCAATGAAAGTCTCGCCGTTTTATCCAAGTATTTTTTTAAGCTTGGCCACTCAGAGTTGGGTGGACTTCAACTCCCAGGATTCCCCAGTCAGCAGGCTTTAAGATGGGTGGACTCTCCTCCTCCTCCTCCAACTCCCTTCTAGCACTGATGATGTTACCTAGCTGGGTCTTGAAATGTCTGCAAGAAAAGAACCCAGCTCAGAGAGCACCAGGGAGCCCACAATCCTTTTTCTCTTTCTCTCTTTCCTTCTTCTTCCACCTCCTTCTCCCTCCTCCTCCTCCTCTTCTTCTCCTTCCTCCTCTTCTTCCATCTAGTCTAATGAAGGACCAGGGGAGACAGGATAGCAGTCTTCCAGTATTTTGAGGGGCTGCCCCAGAGAGGAGGAAGGGTTCAAGTTGTTTTCTAAAGCACCTGAAGGCCAGACAAGGAAGAATGGATGGAAACTGAACACGGAGAGATTCAACCTGGAAATAAGGAGGAATTTTCTGACAGGGAGGACAATCAACTGATGGAACAGAAGTTGCCTTCAGAAGTTGTGGGAGCTTCGTCCCTGGAAGCTTTCAAGAAGAGACTGGACTGCCCTCTGTCAAAAATGGTGTAGGGTCTCCTGCTTGGGCAGGGGGTTGGACTAGATGACCTACAAGGTCCCTTCCAACTCTGTTATTTTGTCGTCTTCTTCTTCTTCTTCTTCTTCTTCTTCTTCTTCTTCTTCTTCTTCTTCTTCTTCTTCTTCTTCTTCTTCTCCTCCTCCTCCTCCTCCTCCTCCTCCTCCTCCTCCTCCTCCCAAAACAAACTCCCTTCTAGCACTGATGATGTTACCTAGTTGGGTCAAGAAACGTCTGCAAGAAAACCACCGAGCTCAGAGACACCGCTTGTTTCAACCCTGAGCTACAAATATTCCCCTTTGCCTTTCCTTCTGTCCCCCTGCTGCCCCACAACACCCCTCTGAAACACACAACCACTTTTCCCTTCCTACATTCACGTTGCCAATCAAACCACGTGGGCATTGCCTGGCCAGGGGCTGTTTCTGGCAAAGCACCGTAGCTTCTTTGCACTTTATTCATCCTTCAGCTGGCTCCGTTTCAGCACGGCCGAGCCTCCAAAATGGCCTGAGATTTTCCTTCCTCGAAGAATCTACCACTGGCAGCACCCCACAATTCAGACCTAGATCACTTCTAAAGAAAGTCTCGGGGGGGCAAACTGGCCCAGAATCCACGTGCCAGGATTGCTGATCCCATCCCACAAAGGGAAAAATGCCTCTGATCATGGGCAGGCTGCCAATCTCATGCCCCAAATCTCTCGAAGATGAATTTTCTCGACAGTGAGGACTAGACTCCTGGGCTCTTCACAGTAAAAAGTTTTTTCTGCCCTCGAAGGAAAAGTTCTCCTGATTTTAAAGCCGGGAGAGAGGGAAATTGGGATTCTTCTCGGATGAATTTTTTTCTGAGGAACATGGAAGGGGGCCTCCTTGCCAGTCTCACACACACACACACACACACACACACTCACACCCCCATTTTAACGGCAACGGCAGGATTTCACAATCATGTTGCTCAGCTGCTGGACTTTGGGCTGGCGGCCAACGTAATAAAGGATGGTCAAAGGTTCCAGTTTGTGGGCAACGCAACAAGGAGCGGCCGAGCCTTCGGGGTTCAGTTTGCTGTATAGGGGAAGCACCTGCCGAAAAAGGGGTACAGAAGAAAGAAGAAAAGCATCAGGCACCAAATTATTATTATTATTATTTTATTAGACTTGTATGCCGCTCTCTCTCCCTAAGGACTCAGGGCGGCTCACAATATAAAATACAATACAATAAATTACCTAAAAAAACAATTAAACAATACAAGCCCAATATTAAATATTAAAACAATTAAAATTATTTTAAAAGAAGAGAAATTATCTCCCCCCCTCCCAAATTTCAGTACAGCTCATCATTGGTTTCGGAGCCCCTTTAAATCGCCCCTCATCCACCCCCAGATTAAAAAGTCCTCCTGAAATATTCATCAATCTTTTTTTTTTTAATTCTCCCCCTTTTTTCCCAAACAGGAGTTTGCCAAAAATTTTGAATGCAGCCAGTTTTTATCTCTAGGGTTTTACATCTGGATTCAAAGTCCAGGGATATTTTGTTTAATTAATGAACAGTCTGAAAAAAAAAACATTTGAAAATCTCTGTTTGGAAAGGTTCTTTGAAAACAGAGGCTTTCAAATGGTTTTAAAACCGGGGAGTCTGTTAGTTACATTTTTTTTAAAGGTTCTTTTAAAATAGGTGGTTTCCAAACTTGGCATCTTTAAAACTTGTGGGTTTCAACTCCCAGAATCCCCCAGCCAGCATGGTATAAAATAGATGGACTTCAACTCCCAGAATCCCCCAGCCAGCATACTTTAAAATTGGATGGATTTCAACTCCCAGAATTCCCCAACAGCATGCTTTAAGATGGATGGACATCAACTCCCAGAATCCCCCAGCCAGGATGCTTTAAGATGGATGGACTTCAACTCCTAGAATCCCCCAGCCTGCATGCTTTAAGATGGATGGACTTCAACTCCCAGAATCCCCCAGCATTGTAGTCCAATTCTCACCATGTTATGACGCATGTTGGTAGTTAGACTATATTGGCAGCTGCCAGCGCAGAAATTCGCTTTGTATCCTTTGGGTTGGTGGATCCATTTCCACTTCAGATCCTTCCGAAAATCTATATATAGTGGGTGAAGGCAGCAGTCTTTATCCGAATTCCTGCATGAAGCAAGAAGAAGAAGAATTTCAGGAGTCAAATCACATGGCGTTAAATCAGTGGAACTCACCGCCACAAGGTAGAGTGATATATGACAGTGGTGGGATTCAAATATTTTTTACTACCGGTTCTGTGGGTGTGGCTTGGTGGGCGTGGTGTGGCTTGGTGGGCGTGGCTTGGTGGGCATGGCAGGGAAGGATACTGCAAGATCCCCATTCCCTCCCCACCTCATTAACCTGCTTTCCTGCTCCGTTCTCCTGTGTAGGGCAACCAAAGAAGACCCAGCCGATCAGCTGTGGGCGTGGCTTGATGGGCGTGGCGTTTTGTGGGTGGGGCTTTGTGGACGTGGTGTGTGGCTTGGTGGGTGTGGCAGGGGAAGGATACTGCAAGATCCCCATTCCCTCCCCACCCCACTAACCTGCTTTCCAGCTCCATTCTCCTGTGCAGGGCAACCAAAGAAGACCCAGCCGATCAGCTGGGACTCAGGAAGTGGAGAATAGATCTAGGGGCGGGGCCAGTCACATGTGGGATTGGCCAGTTGTCCGAACTACTCAAAATTTCCGCTACTGGTTCTGTAGAACCGGTCCAAACTGGCTGAAAACCACCTCTGATATACAGGTATTCCTCAAGTTACCGCCATTCATTTACTGACTGTTTGAGATTACAACGGCACCATAAAAAGCAACATATGACCGTTTTTCACACTTATGACCGCTGCATCTTCCCCACGTGATCAAAATTCAGATGCTTGGCCACTGACTCATACTTATGATGGTTTCAGCATCCCAAGATCCCGTGATCCCCTTTTGCGACCTTCTGACAAGCAAACTCAATGGGGAAGCCAGATTCACTTAACGACTGGGTGGCTAACTTAAACAACTGCAGTGATTCCCTTTAACAATTCTGGCTTCCCTCTCGACTTTGCTTAGGAGAAGGTCACAAAAGGAGGAATCATGTGACACACACACACACCTGGGATGCTGCAACCATCATAAATGTGAGTTCAGTTGCCCAAGCGGCTGAATGTTGATCACGTGAGGATGGTGCCATGGTCGTAAGTGTGAAAACCGGTCACAAGTCTGCTTTTTTCAGTGCCGTCGCAATTTTGAATGGTCACTAAACAAATGGTTGTGTGGTGACCCAAAGGGGCGTGGCACAAAAGCAACCAAGTCACAAAAGTAAGTAAAGTCCCTTTAATTCCTCCAACTTGGCTCCCGATGTCCAGTTATCATCGGCTGGAGAAAAAACTCTCGCAAGAACAAGGGAAGAAATTTAGTCCGAACCCAAAGTACATATAAATTATAAATAAAAACCAACACAAACCACGCAATTAACGAGGTGGCAGGATAAGGGATTGAAGATTTCAAAAGATAACAAAACACACACACAGTTGGGAGGACGCCAGAACCCAGATAAGACTTGACAAACAAAGATAATTCACATTTTGCTTCCAGCAAGGTTCTGTGCACAAACGCCCTTTTTATCCTGTTTTCCCAGCTGCAGCTAATGAAGGGAATCAGGGCCCTTTTCTCCCCCATAATCCATGTTGCTCCCTTATCTGTTCTTCCCTGCGTGCCATAGGATGCAGAGAGGGTGGGCCTGGGTCTTCCTCTGAATGCCCAGCCGGACTGTGCCCTTCCCCAGTTTCCTCCACAGCCCGCGGAGCCACCTTCCCACTCCCTGTCAGCTGTTCACCCCCGCCCCCAGAATCAGATTCCAACAGGGGCATGACAGGTTGTAAGTCAAGGACTACCTACACACCAATATCCAGGTCCTGGTTTTTTGCAAATCCGGTGGGATTGTGCAATTTTTGGAATTCGTGCCCTAGAGCGATTTCAGAGTCCACGACTGTGCTGGATGTTTTGCAAAAACAACCACCACCACCGTGTATCCTACCTGGGGCAGCTGGGGGTGTTAGCTGCCCGGCGGTGCCGGCCCTTTGGGGCCGGGTCCAGCTGGTTTGGGGGCCGCAAGGTGAGGATTAGGTGTGGGGCTTTGTGTGTGAGATCCGGGGGTCTGGACCAGCCTTTCCACGCTTCCTTGATGAGGTTGTCATCCAGACCTGTAAATGGACAGAAAATGCACGCTGAATTTTGGCGGCTGCGGGAAGAGTTTGGAAAATGCACTGAGCTCACACTCCACAACTAGGGAGCAGTAGTGGTGAAGAGGTTGGACTAACCGAGTTATCCTCATGGACCAGGTGGACAAGGGAGAAAACATTTTCTACTTGGAGTGGTCCTGGGTGCTCTCTGAGCTGGGTGGCTTTCTTTCTTTCTTTCTTTTTAATAAAATTTTATTTCAGTTTTCCACATATTAAAAACATCTTTTTTTCAGTGAACAGCATGATTCCAGGTTATCCCATTTCCATACAAACATGACTTTAATTTCATGTTAATCTTTCACGTTTAATTGCATATCTTACCATTACTTTACATATTTTCCATCATTTGTGTCGAATACTTTCCTCCAGCTTATTTTATATATTTTTTTTCAATTCACTGCTTCATCTATTTCCTTAAACTTTAAATAACTCTCATATCTTCATATCCATTATACTTTATGCTTTTCTCTACCAAGTTTGCAATTTCCTCGCGTATTCTTATTTCATCATTCCAAAAGTCCAATCTCAATTCAAGCATTTCAGAAAAGTTTCCCCCACAATTACCAGGTAGAGTGTGCCACTGGGTGGCTTTCTTGCAGACGTTTCAAGACCCAACTAGGTAACATCATCAGGGCTAGAAGAGAGTGTGGTTTATGGAGAAGAGGAGGAGGAGGATGAGAAGAAGAAGAAGAAGAAGAAGAAGAAGAAAGAGGAAGAAGAAGAAGAAGAAGAAGAAAGAGGAAGAAGAAGAAGAAGAAGAAGAAGAAGAAGAAGAAGAAGAAGAAGAAGAAGAAGAAGAAGAAGGAAGAAGAAGAAGAAGAAAAGAAGAAGAAAAGAAGAAGAAGAAAGAAGAAGAAGAAAGAGGAAGAAGAAGAAGAAGAAGAAAAAGAAAGAGGAAGAAGAAGGAGAAGAAGAAGAAGAAGAAGAAGAAGAAAGAAGAAGAGAAGAAGAAGAAGAAAGAAGAAGAAGGAAGAAGAAGGAGAAGAAGAAGAAGAAGAAGGAGAAGAAGAAGAAGAAGATAAAGAAGAAGAAGATAAAGAAGAGAGAGATAGAGAAGAGAGAAGAAGAAGAAGAAATAGAAGAAGTGATGGTGGGTGAGGAGGGAGAGGAGGAGAAGGAGAAGTACTGAGCATGTTACCTAGTTGGGTCAAGAAATGTCTGCAAGAAAACCATCAAGCTCAGGGAGCACCAAGGACTCCACAATCATCATCCTCTTCCTCCTCTTCCTCCTCCTCTTCCTTTCTCCCTTGGCAACATAAGTTTTGGGCTCAATGGTCGTTGCACATTGAGGACTACCCGTATAGGATTTCCTGCCTGAGCAGGGGGTTGGACTAGATGACCTACAAGGTCCCTTCCAGCTCTGTTATTCTGTGTTCTGTGTAAAACAGTATATATCTACATTAGCAAGCCACACGTACCTGCAAAGAGAGTTTCCAGAGGCTCACTGTGCTGGGAGTTAATTGTGTTCCAAGCCGGGGTGGAACTGCAACAGGGACAGCGCAATTCCAGTTTGAAACTGAGTTTCTTCCCTGATGAACAAACATTAGCAAAAGTCACAAAAGTCCCCCTTTGGTGCTTTTGAGTCCTTGATTTTACGACCAGCAATGGGACCACCATTCCCGTTGCTGAGCAAAGGGGCTGTTTGGTGAGTCATGCCGGATTTTATGACCATTTTTCCACTACGATTGTTAAGTAAACCACCGCAGTCATTAAGTGAATCATGTGACCATTAAGCGAAGCCAACTTCTCCCCCCCCCATGGATTTTGATTGTCGGACACCGGCCAGGAAGGCCACAAATGCCATATGACCCCAAGATGCTACAACCATCAGTGATACATGCCAGTGGCCAAAGCATCTGAATTTTGATCTCCTGACCATGCGACGGTCGTAAATGCAAGGACTGGTCATAAGCCTGTTTTTTTTTTTCAGTGCCACTGTTGCTAAAGAAATGGTCGTAAGTCCTTTTATTTTGTTAATATATATTTGATTTATACATTTTTCTTTAACATACATAAGTGCTTAGTGAACAGTGTGTATTGTCTGGGTCAATTTACTTCTATACAATAATAGCAGTAATGATATTATTTACTTGTACATAGTGGTATTCTTCCAACTTCTAACTTCTACCTCTGTTATCTAACCATTGGTAAAACATATCCCATGTTAAAAAAAATATCCTGCATCTTCTTTATCCTTTATCTTCAATATTAACCTGTCCATTTCTGTATGATCTGATATAGATAGATAGATAGATAGATAGATAGATAGATAGATAGACAGACAGACAGACAGACAGACAGACAGACAGACAGACAGACAGAATGGATGGGAGGGATAGATAGATAGATAGGTAGATAGATAGATAGATAAGATAGATTAGATACCTAGATAGATGCTTAGATAGACAGACAGACAGACAGAATGGATGGGAGGGATAGATAGATAGATAGATAGATAGATAGATAGATAGATAGATAGATAGGATAGATTAGATACCTAGATAGATGCTTAGATAGATAGATAGTTAAAGATCGAACGCACGACAAGAATGGATGGGAGGAGATAGACAGATAGATAGATAGATAGATAGATAGATAGATAGATAGATAAGATAGATTAGATACATAGATAGATGCTTAGATAGATAGATAGATAGATGGGATAGATAGATAGATAGACAGATAGAGACAGACAGACGGCAGACAGACAGACAGAATGGATGGAGGGAGAGATAGATAGATAGATAGATAGATGATGATGATTAGATACATAGATAGATGCTTTAGATGATAGATAGACAGACAACAGACAGCATCACAGACAGATCAGACAGAATGGATGGAGGATAGATAGATAGATAGATATAGATAGATAGATAGATAGATAGATAGATAGATAAGACAGACAGACAGACAGACAGACAGATAGACAGACAGGTAGACAGAATGGATGGGATAGACAGACACACACACACACACACACATACACACACACACTATAATTTTCATCTGTAGTCATTTTTCCCACCTTGGGCAAATACAATTCTCGCTGCTGTCCTTTTGAGAATTCTGATCGTTGTTATTGTGTTCCAGCTTTCTTACCTCTGTTCCTCAGCCACCGACGGACGTTCTCGGTGACATCAAACCACACCCACTCGGCCCGATGCCTGGGGAATAAAATCCGGCTTCCCACGTAACGCTGGGTCTGGGCAGAGGGCTCCCTCGTTGGCCTCACCTAGAGATGAGAGAGTTCGGGCTTGTTATTTCTTAATTTTTTTTACTTTAGCTGTCCTAGATCAGTTTCTCAGCCTAATATCCCCAACAGGAGATTTAACATCAATACTGTACATAAATCGGTGGCCACTGGCTTCAACAGTTTCCTAACCTGAGAGAGCTCCACATGCTGTTCGGTGGCATGGGATCCAGGATTCGGGATCTTGTAGATCCTCAGTTCAGCTTGGATGAGGTTGCTGAAGTTGGGGTATGCAACGGAGACCCCAAAGTGCAGGAATCGGAAGAAGGGGGTAGAGAAGGGGCCGGGGATAGAATCTGTGGGGTGAGAAACTCAGTGAGCGATTTTTATTCAATTATAATCTTCAATTTATTGGTTTTAAACCAGGAGTCTTGGCCGCTTTAAGACTCGCGGACTTCGACTCCCAGAATTCCCCAGCCTATTTTATTCTATTCTATTCTCTTCTCTTCTATATTCTCTTCTCTTCTATATTCCATTCCATTCTATTATTCTATTCCCTTCTATATTCTATTATTCCATTCCATTCCATTCTTTCTATTTTGCTTCTTATTCTATTCTATCCTATTCTGAATTCTATTCTATTCTATTCTATTCTATTCTATTCTATTCTATTCTATATTTTATTCTACTCTATTGCCAAATGCCAACCTCCCCTTTTTTTGCAAGTACCCCCCTTCCTTACTGTCAGCGTGCCCGAAAGCCAACATCTCCACCCGCCGGACTTCTTTGGCATAATATTCCTCATCTTTGCGCAGGGCCGTGCTACGCCGTCCCTCACAGTTCGCCATCCGCCTCACCGGCTCCCGCGTGCTGTTGTAGAGAAGCATCACCTCGTGGGGCAAAGGATGGGGGACCCCTCCTTCCTTGGGGGGCGTCTCCAGCTGCAGCTTGCTAAGAATCTGGCCCCGGACGGCCTGAATCCTTCTGGCCCGGGCCACTTCAAAATCCAAATCCTGGCACATGGAAAACGCGGAATCTGTCATGCGCGGGCCAAAGATCCATAAGGCCACCAGCAGGACAGAGAAGAAGAACATGCTTGGGGAGGTGCCAGGTCCCCCTTGGGCCTTGGGGGTGCCAGTTTCCCCCTACCCTCCAATCCTTCCAGAGCCCTTGCTAAGCCCAGGATCAATTTAGATCCTCTTTGAAGATTGTATCTGTGCTTCGTTGTTCCTTCCGACTGAGATTGTCCACAATCTGTTGTTCATCTGATCTTGGTGGAAACGTTCTGAGGTTCTCCAAACCGTTTGTCTATCCACCGCCTGTTCACCGGATTCCTTGACTCTTTCTGACAGGAACCTTCTCAAGTTCTCCCAATGTTTCTTCAGTCCACTGTTGGATGACCCGAATTCTTGACTCTTCCTGGCCAGAGTTGAGGACCAAGTTCTGAAGTTCTCCCCAAAAATGTTCTTCCGCCCACTGCCTGATGACTTGGTTCCTTGATTCTTCCCTTCTGAACTTCTCCAAAGGTGTTTTTTTTCCCCAGGGACAGTTTGTGTTGTGTGTTCCGTAGAACCACACAACCACACAAAGCTAAGTTGCAAGGCTTTGGAGCACCTTCTGTGGCCCCTGGGCCCTCCCTGCTGGTCTGCGTCCACCAGCAACCTTCGCAAATGTCTCTCCTTCAGCCTTCCAACTACACCTCCGCCTCCTTCCGGCCACACGATGTGGCCACACAGAGCCACCATTGATGGCTCCTCTTTGCCGGTCTTTCAAGGGAGACCTGGATAATTTTAGACTCAATTTGGGGGATTTCCACTTATGTGAGAACAAGCACTGGCTTGTTTCAGGGCCAAAAAATAAATAAATAAATCTCATTTTTTTTAATTGGAGGAAGAAATGAAAATAAGCAATACGCTGAATGGACCCAGCTAGCATTCCTTCCTCTGAGGCCATGTTCCCAAAAAGGGTTTTTTTCAGAACTACAAGCCCCATCGGCCCCAGCAAGTTCTGCCAGGAATGAAAGAAGTTAGAAACTTGGCATCCTTCATAAACTTCCATGCTGGCTGTTTCAGCCTTTAAACTAAAAGTCTCACGATCCTGCTGTTTCCCTAGCCTAGTTCACACAACCAGGTCGTATTTGGGTTTGCCAAATGTGTAGATCTGGGTTAGTTTTGAGCCTGGTTTGGGGGTTTGTGGGTTTTGTGGCTGCTATGGGTGCCGACGGGATGGTTTGTTAGGATTAACAGACTGTACGAATTCAGAAAAAGATAAATTAAGAGTTCTGGGTAAAACATGTCTTCTGAATGCTACCAATGGTTGTTCGTTTTAGAAACTACCATCTTCTCGGCTTCAGAGCCTGGACATCAAACTGTCCCAACTCTGGATCTTTTTTTCTGCTTTTCTCTTTGACTTTCTGGCTGTATCGAACGTTGGTTTGTGAGAAAATCCTGCAGATTTCAGTACCACCTTTCAGCTAATATCAAACTTCTGGATGATTCTTTAATAATTTTTAGGGAATTGAAGTCCACTCATCTTAAAGCAAGTTGACTGGGGAATTGTGGGAATTGAAGTCCACATAAAGCAAGCTCGCTGGGGAATTCTGGGAGTCAAAGTCCACCCATTTCAAAACATGGCTGGGGACTTCTGGGAGTTGAACTATACATAAAGCACGCTGTCTGGGGAATTCTGGGAGTTGAAGTCCACTCCTCTTAAAGTTACTGAGTTTGTTAAAAAACAAACAAACTATTGAAGTTACCTTCTCACATCCCAGAGAGGATTTCTGTATCAACATATTCAGGCCATCGCTCGATCTTTTCATCCGTAATCGATCCCTTGGCTAGATCAGAAGCAACCGATCACCCCTTGGGGGAGAAACCCATCGGAAGGCTGCGTCTGGGGCAGGATCTGAACTCAGACCTTGCCAACGTCACCTGACACTCATTTTGGGCCAGATAGCCTTGTCTCTTGGATAGAGAAGGGGCTAGCCCCACCTCCAGCTACCTAACCCTGATGAGGTCCACCTAGGTTACTGTATAAGCAGGTGAGCCCTTGGCAAACTCTGCTGTCCATGCCCCAAAATTCTCTGTGTCTGCCAATCGACTGATTTGAATCCAGGATTAATGTGGGGCAGAAATGCCAAGCCATTAGCCGACGGTCCAGGTGAGCCAAAAGCTCCTTATGCCAAGTCACATTTAACTTCGTTTTTCCTCTCCTAGACTTTCAGCATCTGTCCTGGCTCTGCCTTTTACACTACTTGTGACTTTCCTTCTTCACACACACGCATGGGTGCACGCACAAAGAAGGTACAGGGTAATAAAAACAAGGGCAAACAGGTTGAAAAACAGCTTCTATCCCAGGGCAGTAACTATACTGAATTTTACTGTATAGTGCAAAATTAATGCAATATCGGGGTGGGTTTTCAGTTCAGCGTATGGAATGTGAAGGATGTGTGTTTGTGCTTTATTTTTATAGCTATAATGTACACTGTACATTATACTGTACATTATACATTGCACCTCACTGTATGAGGTGCAATGACAATAAAGTAAACTAAACTAAACTCAAAGGTCTTTTGGTTTCTTTCTTGGGTTTTTTTAAACTGACTCTTTTGAAGGGTGTGTAAATGTGGTTTACTTCTATGTGTCCGTCGATGGCTATTTAAAAAAAAAACTTTCATATAGGTAGTCCTTGACATACAGCAATTTGTTTAGTGACCAAAGTTACAACCGGACTGAAAAAATGTGACTTAGGACCATTTTTCCCTGAGTCCTTCGGGAGAGAGGGCAGCATATAAATCCCAATATAAATAAAGAAATAAATAAAATTTTTCACACTTATGACCTCTGCAGCATCCCCATGGTCACACGATGTACATTCAGATGCTTGACAATTGACTCACATTTATGATGGTTGCAGTCGTAAAATGGGGCAAAACTCACTGAACAAATTTCTCACTTAACAACATAAAGTCTGGGCTCAACTGGGGTCGTAAGTTGAGGACCAACTGTACCTACAAATTGGTTGGACGATACAACTAGGCAAGGAATTTTTCTTCCGAGTTTGGAAACGTGGTGCCGAACTCCAGACCTGTGGGAAAGATTAAAATAATGATTTTCCCCCCCCCCCTATTTTTGTTTTTATTTTTTTTCATTCTGCCATTGGATGAAATAGGGAGCTGTCCATTTTGAGGGAAGTGCGACCTCTATTGGCCAATGTTGGGACTGCAAAGAGCCTAGAGGCAGGAAACCAGCTAGCAATCTTCAGGTGTGATGGTTACAAATCCCATCATCCTCAGCTCGGAGGGCCTGCTCTGGAACAAATGAAGAGTCACCTTTCAGTCTGAATCATCTAAGCTAGTGTGGCTCAACCTCAGCAATTCCCAGAATTCCCCAGCCTGCACGGATTCTTGCAAAGATCCAGAATTTGGAAGCTACATAAATGTAGAAATTCAGAATTTCAGCAGAATCAGAGGAAGGAAGGAAGGGAAGGGAGGGAGGGAGGGAGGGAAGGAAGGAAGGAATCTCTTGCTGCCTCTTTCTTTTTGCAACCATGTATCTCCATCTATTACAATATATATCTCATTGCAACTATTTCTGTCTTATCACTTTGTTTTTGGAACAATGCACCTCTATTGCAATATAGATAGATAGATATAGATATATCTTATTGCAACGTCTATCACTTTCTCTTCCTCAGTTTTGCACCAATGTATGCCTATATCTATCTATCGATAGCTAGCTAGCTAGCTATAGATAGATATATAGAGATAGAGAGAAATATAGATATAAATATATCTTATTGCAATTATTATCTATCTCTTCTCTTTTATTTTAGCAATATGATAGATGATAGATAGATATAAATATAGAGATAGAGTTAGAAATAGAAATATTGCAATTATTATCCATCCATTCTTCTTCATCTATCTATCTAATCTACCTTATCTATCTATCTATTTATCTATCTATGTATCTAATCTAATCTATCTATCTATCTATCATCTATCTATCTAAGCATCTATCTACCTATCTATGTATCTAATCTAACTTATCTATCTTATCTATCTATCTATCTAATCTACCCTATCTATCTTATCTAAGCATCTGTCTGTCTGTCTATCTATCTATCTATCCTATCTAATCTATCTATCTATCATCTATCTAAGCATCTATCTATCTATCTAATCTATCTATCTATCTATCTATCTAATCTACCCTATCTATCTATCTTATCTATCTAATCTAAGCATCTGTCTGTCTGTCTGTCTGTCTATCTATATCTATCTAATCTATCTTATCTATCTATCTATCTAAGATAAAATAGATTAGATAGATAGATCTATCTTATCTATCTATATCTATCTATCTATCTATCTTATCTAAGCATCTGTCTGTCTGTCTATCTATATCTATCTATCTATCTAATCTATCTTATCTATCTATCTTATCTATCTATATCTATCTATCTATCTATCTATCTATCTATCTATCTATCTTATCTAAGCATCTGTCTATCTATCTATCTATCTATCTATCTATCTATCTATCTTATCTAAGCATCTGTCTGTCTATCTATCTATCTATCTATCTATCTATCTATCTATCTATCTATCTATCTATCTATCTATCTATCTATCTATCATGTATCTTAATCTATCTTATGTATCTAAGCATCTCTCTCTCTCTCTCTCTCTAATTGCAAGACCGAGCCGAGACTTCTCCGGCGGCTCCAGGCGCGGGGACGCGCGCGCGTGGTGGTGGTGGGGGAGGCGGCCGCGCGCCGGGGACAGGAGGGGAAGGGAGGGGGGCCGGGCGTGCGGCCGGGGCCACGCCCCCTGCTCTGCATGCCCCTCCCCCAGGCCCCTCCCCCGCCAGCTGGAGGAAGCCGAGTAGGAAGTGGGCTGCGATGTCCTTTTGTGTCCTCGAGCCGGGGGCCAGCGCGCAGCTCCGCCAACTCATGGCCCGCCCGGTCCCCGGCTCGCGGGGCCACTGAGCGCCCCCCGCCCGGACGCGGCCCAGCGCCGGGACCCCGCCGGCCGCCCCTGCCTTGCAGCCCCCGCGCCGAGCCCTTGGTCCGCGGCTCCAAGGTCAGTGCCATCCCGGAGCTGGGAAGGGGGGGCGGCCGGGCTGCAGGAGAGACCCCAGCCCGGGCCGGGCCGGGGACAGCGGCTGGGAGGGGGAGGAGATCCAGGAGGGGGCATGGGGGGGTCCCACGGGCCAAGGGGGGGCACACGTGGGGGCGAGGAAGAAGAGGAGCCCAGCGCCTTCCCGGCTTCCCTCCTCCCCGCTTCTCTCCAGCAAGCCGGGACTCGGGCAGGGGGTGAGGGAGGGTCGCCTGAGGGTCTCGCCTCCGCCCCCCCCCCCACGGTGGGATGTCACGGCCGGCAGATCGTGGCCAAATGTGGGGATTTGCCGGTAAGGAGGCGGAAAGGGGGGCGCCCCCTGGCGCAAGGAGAGGGAGAGAGAGAGAAAAAAGAGAGAGAGAGAGATTGAGAGAAAGAGAGATTGAAAGGAGAGGGAGAGAGAAATAGAGAGAGATTGAAAGAGAGGGGAAGAAATAGAGAGATTGAGAGAAAGAGAGATTGAAAGAGAGAGAGAGAGAGAGAGATTGAAAGAGAGAAAGAAATAGGGAGAGAGATTGAGAGAAAGATATTGCAAGAGAGAGAAAGAGGGAGATTGAAAGGGAGAGAGAGAGATTGAAAGGAGAGAGAAAGAGAGAAAAAGAGATTGAAAGGAGAGAGAGAGAAATAGAGAGATTGAAAGAGAGAGAAAGAGAGAGGGGGGTTGAGAGAAAGATATTGAAAGAGAGAGAGAAAGAGGGAGATTGAAAGGGAGAGAGATATTGAAAGGAGGGAGAGAGAAAGAGAGAGAGATTGAGAGAAAGAGAGATTGGGAAAAAGAAAGAAGTAGAGAGATTGAAAGAGAAAGATAGGGAGAAAGATTGAGAGAGAGAGAGAGAAAGAGAGAGATTGAAAGGAGGGAGAGAGAAAGATTGAAAGAGAAAGAAATAGGGAGAGAAATTGAGAGAGAGAGAGATTGAGAGAAGGATATTGAAAGAGAGAGAGAAAGAGAGAGATTGAAAGGAGAGAGAGAGGAAGATTGAAAGAGAGAGAAAGAAATAGGGAGAAAAATTGAGAGAGAGAGATTGAAAGGAGAGAGAGAAATAGAGATTGAAAGAGAGAGAAAGATTAAGAGAAAAAGAGAGAGAAAGAGGGAGATTGAAAGAGGGAGATTGAAAGGAGAGAAATAGAAGAGAGAAAGAGAGATTGAAAGAGAAAGAAATTGAGAGATTGAGAGAGAGAAATAGAGAGATTGAGAGAGAGAAAGAGAGAGATTGTATGTGTGAGAGAGAACATTTCTGGACATGTGTGAGGATGATCACTTGCAAGTTTTTTGGTGGGGGGGCAGGTGCAGGCAAGAGGGGGGGCATTGGGTGCAAGGGAGGTCCGTAGGAGGACCAGACATGCCTTCACACAGGCACATACGCCCAGCTCGCTCTTGGAGAAAGCACATGGCGGAAGAGCATGTGTTGCATGGGGAACACACACACCCCACGTCCCCACCCCCACAGCGTGCCTGAGTACCTGGATTCCCTCACCTGGAGAGAGTCCAGTGCTGGCTGCTTCTGACAGCTGGACGTGACCCCTTAGCCCCCTCTCCTCCTCCTCCTCTCCCCCCCCCACCTGAGCCTGGTATCCAGTTGGTGCCAAGACATGCGTGTGAATGCAGACAGGGTGCAGAGCAGCCTTTTGCAATTCAATGCAATTTAATTTCGACATGCCCCTCTCCCGCTTCTGGACCGCTAAGAGGTGCTGTGGCTTGTGTGTGTGTGTGTGTGTGTGTGTGTGTGTTTGTGTGTTGGGGGAGGAGAAACCCGCAGGAATCAACTCCCAGGGAGGTCAAGGGTCACCAAGGGTGACTTTAAAGGAGAAATGATTCCTGCAAACAGATCACATGCCCTATAGCTGCTGGGAGATGGTGCGGAGGCCCGGGGGAACTCCTTGTGTGTATGTGGGTTTTGTGTGTATGTGTGTGTGTGTGTGTGTAACATAGGCCTTGCAGCTTCCCTGAGTCATGGATTGGAGGCTGCATGCAGAGGGGTGGGGGTGTTATATAAAGTCACTTTCCCTCCTAAGTGCAAAGTTGGAGAAAGATTTGGCAAACGTTTCGGGCCCCTTCAAGGGTGGAAGAAAGTTGACTAGGCACCCAATTTCACACACACACACACACACACACACACACACAAAACACACCCCCTCCTCTTGCGTCAATTCTACTTTGGCCCTCTGTTGCGTAGGGAAAAAGATTGAAAGAGGACAAAGGTCCCTCCAGCCGCGTAGCTGCAACATTTGCAATGTATATATAAAATATATATATATATATATATATATAGCTCGTTGAAATCAGTTTTATAGGTTGTGTGAACAGGTCCGGAGTTCCGTAACCCATCCTCAGTGCCGCAGAGCCGCGTCTTCCCGCACAAACAAAATGGCTGGTAGCGTTTCCTCCCCAGTTTTTAACGAGAACATTATTACGGAACTATTACGGAACGTGCTGGAAAAATCTCCAGTTAAATCTGGCGAGGGATTCCCCAATCTCTGTTTTGAGGCCATTTCTGGATTCCTAACCAGCTGTTTTGAGGGCTGGGGCCAAACCGAGTCTGTCTCTAGACCATGGCTTGAGGGGGGGCACCTCATAGGTGCCGAAGGCAGGGAAGGAAGGAAGGAAGGAAGGAAGGAAGGAAGGAAGGAAGGAAGGAAGGAAGGAAGAAAAGAAAGAGGGAAGGAGGAGAGAGAGAAGAAAGAAAGAGAAGAAAGAAGAAAGAAAGAGAGGGGGGAGGGAGGGAGGAATAGAGAGAGAAAGAAAAAAAGAAGGAGGGAAAGAGAAGAAGAAAAAGGATAGAGAAGGAAAGGAGGAGGAGGAAGAGAAAAGGGAGGAAGAGGAGAGAAGAATAAAGAAAGGGAGGGGGGAAAGAGAGAGAGAAGAAAGAAAGGAAAAGAGGGAAGGAGGAGAGAGAAGGAAGAAAGGAAAGAGAAGAAAAAGAGGGAGGGGGAGAGAGGGAAGGAGGGAGGAAAGAGAGAGAGAAGGAAGAAAGAAAAAAGGAAGGAAGAAAGGAAGAAAGAAAGAAAAGGAAGGAAGGAAGGAAGAAAGAGAGAGAGAGAGAAAGAAAGAAAGAAAGAAAGAAAGAAAGAAAGAAAGAAGGCAGATTTTAACCATAGCCTGGATAGATTGAATCCCTAAATCTTCGGTGGCGCGGGGGCTGCATCCTTGGAAGTTGGGAGGAATGCTAGAAGGGGGGGGGCACCCAAGGTGACCTAATCAGCTTCCCTTCCTGCCTTCCCCCCCCCTCCACGCCATGCCTGATAGGATCTCCCTGGAGTGACCTTGAAACCAATCTCCTGGCTGGGTGCCGGGATCTACAGATTCAGGGCCCAATTAGCTTGAACGAGGGGCACAGAAGTCAGCTGGATGGGTGGGGGAATGGGGGAGGGCTCGTTCCAGCTCACTCTCCTCCCCCCCCCCAAAAAAACCCCCCTGCAGCTTCTTTGCTTCCAACCCCCTTCCTCTTCCTCTCCCCCCCCCCACAAACTGCAGAGGCCATCCTGGGAAAATTAAAGTCACGGCTAATTTTTGAAGGACGGCGTCTCGGTTGGCTTAATTATCAGAAGGATTTTTGGGGGAGTGGGTTGTTTTTCCGGCAAGGTTGCTGTGCCCGTCGCCCTGGGTTTTTGCAGGACTTCACCTCTCCCCCCCCCACCCCTCTCCATTTTTACCCCTGGGGCTTGAATTTTGAACCTCGAAATATGCCCACCCCTCTTCCCAGTTCAGTGAGGTATGCAATTGGGGGAATTAAATTTAGAAAGAAAAAAAAAACTTTATGAATCGTTTACGACTTTAAAAACAAACAAAAAGTGTAAATATCTTCACGTTAACAGTTTGTGGCATTCATCTGATACTCCTGTTTTGTGCATTATTTACAAATATATGCAATTTGTGCGAATGTAAGCATTTCACCGATAGGTTGATTATCATCAATTTTTTCATCATCCATCTATCTTAGCTCAATCCAGTCATATCATTTTTCCCAAATCTTATAATACTCAGACTCCTCCTGTTCTTGTAACATCGGAGTTAATTTATCCATCTCGGCACAAGGCATTATTTTTTGGATAATCGGTTCATCTGCGGGTATAGATGTATGTTTCCAACTGGGGAATTAAGATTAATAACACGTTACAATATACAATTTTATAACCCTCTGTTCAGCGTCCGTTTGAGGTTACAATGGCACAGGAAAACGGGGGACTTATGGCCGTTTCTTAGACTTACGACCGTCTTCTACCCCCCCCCTTTATGGTCATGTGATCAAAATTCAGATGCTTGGCAACTGACTCATATTTATGACGGTTTGCCATGTCCCGGAGGTTAACGGGATCCTTTTTACGACCTTCTGACAGATTCTGCCGGATTCGCTTAACAGCGGGTGGCTAACTCAACAACTGCAGTGGTTCACTTAATGACTGTAGCAAGGGGGGAGGGCAGATGCCCTTAACGGTCTTGCTTAGCAACGAAAAATGTGGGCTCAGTTGCGGTCGTAAAACGAGGATTGCCTGTATTGATAGTTGCAGTTCAGATAGACTATTTTTAAAAAAAAGAAAAGAAAAGAGTTTTTTTGGGGACATGAAGGAAATGGAAAAGAACCAGGCCATGTTTTGAAGAGGGTTTCCTCAGAAACGAGGAAGATTTGGGAATTTTGTACCCCAAATTTTAAAATGGGGCTCCCCATTTTAAAGTTGCCTTCCACCCTGGAGTCTTGAGGGATCCAAGTTTCCTACCATGCAGGGCTTACCTTCTGATTTAAAAAACTGCAGAGGGGTTTGAGGGTTCCTGCATTCACAGAAGACAAGGAACTGGGGGGGGGACGTTATCAAGTGGGCTGGTCATGTTACTAAACTGGGGTTTTGGGGTTCGCACAAGAGAAGGATCTGAGGTGAGGTACTCAATCCAGCTGGCTTTCCCCCCCTCCAAGACAAAAAACGAATGAACGAACCAAACTGGGTTGGTCATGTGAGTGCAGCTTGGGCTTTAACCTGGGTAAAGCAAACCCCACTCCTCAATAGCACTGATGACGTTACCTAGTTGGGTCATGAAACATCTACAAGAAAACCACCAAGCTCAGAGAGCATCAAAGACCCCACAGTTCTCTTCCTCTTCCCCCTTCCCCTCCTCCTTCTCCTCTTCTTCTTCCTCCTCCTCCACCCCACCCCCAAGGACCCCTCAACAGGTGGTGCGCATAGCCCCTTACTCCACCCGTTCTGACTGCACCTGCTCTTATTGCCCCCTCCTTCCTGCAGAGCGCTCTCTCCAGCCATGTCCTCCCGGGAACGCCGGACGGAATTCTTCATCAAAACTGAGCCGGCTTCGCCCGACAGCCTGGTCCAACACAGCCCCAGCGGGTCTTCAGACACCAGCACCAGCGGGGCCCCCGCTGAACTCGACACCGCCAGCACCTTACCGGCCGGCACGGGGGCTTCCCGCCGACGCCACGACGACGACCCCGATGAAGCTCCCGGCCGGGGGAAATACATGCTGAACACGATGCCCAAGCGGCTGTGCTTGGTCTGTGGGGACATCGCCTCGGGCTACCACTATGGGGTGGCCTCCTGCGAAGCCTGCAAAGCGTTCTTCAAGCGAACGATCCAAGGTCAGTTCTTCCCTTTTCTGGCTCTATGCTTAAAGGCCCTGCCTCCTTCCTTCCTTTCACCCCGACAGAAATTCTGCTCGGAAAGGGAAGATTATCAACCAATCGACCGATCAGGAATGGCGCCGGAAGGGGCCTTGGAGGCCCACTAGTCTAGAATAGAGAGTGGTGCGGTGGCCTTGAAGTGGAGCTCTCGCCTCAGCATCAGGAGGCTGTGAGTTTGATCCTAGACAGACAGAGGCAGATATTTCTCTGTCTCTGGCCATGAGGAGAATATTGTCTGCGGAACAAAACTCCACTCTGGCGACAGGAGAGTCATCCGGCCATTCAAACACTTGGCTAGCTCCATTCAGTTGCCCAGACTCCACCCCGCAAGGGATTATGGGGTCATTAAAAGGAGATGAATCAATCAGAATCAAGCTAGAAGGGACCATATACCATTTCAGACAAGTGGCTGTCCCGCCTCTTCTTTAAAAACCTCCAGGGATGAAGCACCTCATTTGTCTGGGATGAAATCAGGGCTTCTGTAAGGGGTTGGACTAGGAGACCTCTTAAGGTCCCATTCCAGCCCTATGAGCCTACAAAAAAGAAAGCTGTTATTTAATGTGTAGGGGAGCCTCTTCCTGCCATATATGACCACAGGTAGTTCTCGGCTTACAACAGTGGTAAGCAGACCGTTGTAAGCCGAGGACTCTCTGTATTTCCAATGGTCTTACTAAACATTACTCGCATGCCTCCAACAAAGTCCTTAATTTCTGTAGATACAAATATCAGAAATAAATGGGAAACGAGGAAGAGGGAGGGCTGTCTCCTTTAGCGCGTCCCTTGAATTTTCATCTTCACGTTTAGAAAGCCAAACTGAACCTGGAAACCTCTTAAAATTCCCTTGATTCTTGGAAACCTGAAGAGGAAACAAAATGCGAATCTGTTCCTATTATTGAAACATGCTCTCTGAGAACAAAGGCATTAAACAACTTCAGGTTTGCACAGCCTGGCTTTAAACCCACACTCTTTGCTAACTTACACCTGTCTGCCCAACGATGACAAATAACTGGGAATCTTTCAAAAATTCTCCAATGCTAAATTTGATTGCATCACAAACCGGGAGGGGAAATTCCAGGAGTTAAAAGCGATTGATCCAAAGAAAGACTTCCTTTTAAAACTTGTCAGCCTGGAAGAAACCAGATTTTTGTGTGGGTGTTGTTCCATAGTGCTAGAGGGGATTATAAAATAGGAACAATAAAAGCTACCTCAAAAACTTTATTTGCCCCGTTGTGAAAGAGTTAAGATGCCCACAGGCAAATTACAGCACCTTTATCTAGTTGTCAGCCTATTCAGTAATTAAATTTATTTTGTTTTTGAGCCTGTAGGACAGATTGAGTAAACTACTGGTAGTTCTCAACTTATGGCCCACAATTAAGCCTCAAATTTCTGTTGCTAAATGAGTCATTGAAGTGAGTCTTATCCCATACTTGGGCCAGTTGTTAAGTGAATCACCGCAGTGAGGTTAGTAGCATGGCTTCCCCATTGCTTGTCAGAAGGTCACAAAAAGGGATCACTTGACCCCGGGACACTGCAACTGTTGTAAATACGAGTCAGTTGCCAAGCGTCTGAATTTCGATCATGTGACCCTGGGAATGCTGCAATGGTCATAAGTCTGAAAAACGGACACAAGTCCCTTTTTTCAGTGCCGTTGTAACTTTGAATGGTCACTAAACGAACTGTTGTACAGCAAGGATAAAGTAGACATTTCATGACCCAACTAAATAAATATTTCTTTTAAAAAACTAGCCACTAGCCATCGACGGACACATAGAGGTAAACCACATTTACACACACTTCAAAAGAATCAATTTTTTAAAAGCTAAGCCTTAAGTCGCTTTTTTCAATGTCATCGTAACTTCGAACGGTCACTAAATAAACTGTTGTACGTCAAGGACTACCTGTACTAAATAAATAATTTAAAACAAAATAACTAGCCATCGATGGACACATAGAGGTAAATCACATTTACACACCTTCGAAACAGTCGATTTAAAAAAAGCTAAGCCCTAAGTCGCTTTTTTCAGTGCTGTTGCAACTTCGAAAGGTCACTAAATGAACCATTGTAAATCGAGGACTGTCTATGGTGGATTAATATGCCTGGCCTTGCTCTGTCCTGCAGGAAGCATTGAGTACAGCTGTCCAGCCACCAATGAGTGTGAAATCACCAAACGTCGTCGAAAAGCATGCCAGGCGTGCCGTTTCACCAAGTGCCTGCGTGTGGGCATGCTGAAGGAAGGTACTTTTGGGGTGGGAAGGGGCTTAAATCTCAAAGGTGGGAATGCCACGGTCTCCTTTGTTGGGAACGCTGCAAAATTTCCCCCTCCCAACTTTTGAGCAAAGAGCTGGGATGGCTTTCATTTTATTTTGTTTTTAATTCCTTGGGTTGTCGTTCTCTGGTCTCTGGCTTCAGCTGCATTGCTAACTTGATGTTGTTGCTTTCAATTTTACGATCGTATTTTTATGCTTCCTCGGCTCTTTTTTTTATTATTATTAATTTTTTTTCAAGGATCAAAGGCGTGGTAAAATAAAGAGGCAATCCCAAGCAATTCATGATGCTGTGTCATTTTTATCAAATAACATAAAACTCTCTGCAAACTGGTTTCCAGTGATCAATTCTCCTGGCCTCCTTTGAATTAGACTTCAGCTCTGCTTGAAGCCTTTTTTTAAAAAGTTAATATTTTTAACTTTTAAAGTTAAAAATATTTAAACATTCAATAGCTACATAAAAGAAAAGGAAAGAAAACAGATCCCTCCCTCCTTCCTTCCTCCTTTCCTTTCCCTTCCTCTCCCTCCCTCCCTTGTCGTCCTTTCCTTCCTTCACCCCTCCCTCCCTCCTCCCCTCCCTCCTTCCCTTCTTCCTTTCCTTTCCTCCCTCCGTTCCTTGTCTTCCTTCCTTCCCTTCTTCCCTTCCTTCCTTCCCTTCTCTCTCTTTTGCTTTCTCTTTCTTCCCCACAGCCTTTCCAACCACGGTTTTCACAAGCAGCTGATGAAGGAGCACCCCCATCCTCCATAGTGCCATGAGTGGGGACGATGGGAGTTGTAATCCAGCCCCACCCCTTAGTAGTCTCCTTTTGCTGAAGAAGGGGAAGTCTTGGCTGGCAAATTTTCCCAGGCTCTGGAGCTTTCAAACCACACCACACCCCTACCCGTGCTTTGCCCTAGCCGAGCGCTAAATTCTGAAGGCAGTGCCCCTGAGCATAACAAGAGTTGCTTTCCCCCACCCGCTCCATGCCACTGTTAAATCCAAGGTGTCACCTTAGAAGGAAGGAAGGGCTTGGGGGTGAGCGGGAAGAAGGGTCAACGATTTGAGGCTGAATTTGGATGGTTTGAGAAGCGCACGAGGGGATGTCGGCCTTTAGCAATGGATGAAACTGCACGTTTTCTTCCGAGCCATAATTTTTCTTCCTCCCCCTGCCAATTTTTCAGGGGTTCGCCTCGATCGGGTTCGTGGGGGTCGTCAGAAATACAAGCGCCGGCCAGAGATTGAAGGTGCCCCTTACCCCAGCACTTTTGTGACCCCACAGATCGCCACAGCTACCGCCAAGAAGTCGGGTGAGTTCTCTGGATTGCTGAGTCACCCCCATAACTTGTGGGGTGCAGAAACCTCAATTCTGGGATTCCACTTAGTGAGATGCTGCGAGGAGAAATGTATTTCCCTCCTCCTGATATATAAGTCCTGGCCGGATTTGGAGTTTGGCTGTTCTCCCGGCCGGCTGCAGACCAACAAGCCATTGTTTGTTTAAGCAGGATTGGCTGGCATGCCTGCTAAACCGTCCCAGGATCTGCGGTGCTCCTGGGCAAGACTTCTTTGCCTTGGATAGCCCCTTGTTTTTCTTTCTTTTAAAAGGAAGAAAGAAGGGAAGAGAAAGGGAGGAAAGGAAAGAAAAGGATGGAGGGAAGGAAGAGGGAAAGAAAAAGAAAGAAAAAATGAGGGAAGAAAGAAAAAGAAAGGAAGGAAGGAAGAAAGAGAAAGAAAGAAAGAAAGAAAGAAAGAAAGAAAGAAAGAAAGAAAGGAAGGAAGGAAAAAGGGAGGGAAGGTTGAAAGAAAGAAAAAAAGAGAAAACCAAAGTGCATTAAAAAAAATCACAAAATAACTTCCATTTTTTTGAACGTCAACATTACTTTTATTTTTCTGCACCCTCTATTTTTCTACTCATCAAACCCACCTATCATAATTTCATTTTTGTTTCATCTGTCTGTCTGTCTGTCCCTCTCTACACACACACACACACACACACAAACACACACACAAATCCAAAGAGGGGACTTGGGGCATTGTTCTCTCTTCCTTGACTTTTTTTTCCCCTTTTCTCCTCCCTTCATTATTCATTATTTTTGTCTCTCTCTTTCTCCTGGGAAAAAAATCCAATCCTCTTTTTCTTCCTTCCGATGAACAGCGCCGATGAACACAATGGTGTCACACTTGTTGGTCGCCGAGCCGGAGAAACTCTATGCCATGCCTGATCCGGCGCTTCCCGAGGGTCCGGCGAAAGCCGCAAGCACATTGTGTGATCTGGCCGACCGGGAAATTGTGGTCATCATTGGCTGGGCCAAAAATATACCAGGTAAGCCATGAAATTGCCCATCGGCTGTCTTCTCGATGGTAATCTTTTTTCCTAGACCAGCCGTCCCAGTGCTGCTGTCCTGAGGACAAAACACAGCTAGTCCTCAGACTTATGACATTTCTCGCTTAGCGACCACGCGAAGGGCAGTGAAAAAGGAGACCTACGACCAGTCCTCACACTTATGACCATCGCACACGGTCAAAGGAGCAAAACTTGGGCGCTTGGCAGGCATCATGGAGTTATAGCGGCTTCAGCATCCTGTTTGCGACCTCCTCAGCCGGCTTCCAACAAATGGGGGTGGGGGTGGGTGGGAACCAGATTCACATAATGACCACCTGATTCATTTAACTTCAGGGATTCACTGAAGGATCGGAGCCAAAAAAAAAGGTTATAAAATAGGATGGCTTTATAACCACTTTACGTAGCAATGGAAATTCTTTACAGAACAATGGTCTCAATTGCCATCATAAGTTGAGGACTAGCTGTGCCCAGATCTTCCAAAATGGCCATTAAAGTAGTGAAAAGCAGTGCAAATCCAGGAAATGGGGGCTGGAATATTTCCTGATGTCCTAATATTACCCAATTATTCCATTTCCTGCAAATCCTGACCTGTTAAAAGAGCATTCCATTAAAAAAATATTTTTTTCGCTTCCTTGCACACACAACCCTGTTTTAATCCCTTGCCGTTTTAAATTAGAAGTTAAAATTAGGAAAAAAAAAGAGATTCTTTAGAAATATCCTAAAATGATTGCCTGTAAATTGGCACTTTCCATTCAGGTAATCCTTGGCTTACAATCATTCCATTAGGGACTGTTCCAAGTTATGACGACAGTGGGGGGAAAAATGACTTATGACCACTTTTCACACTTATGCAGCCAAAGTCACGTGATCAAAATTCAGTCACTTGCCAACTGACTCATATTTACGACGGTTGCAGTGTCCCAGGGTCACGTGATCCTTCTTTTGCGGCCTTCTGACAACCAGAGCCAATGCAGAAACCACATTTGTTTTAACAGCCATGACAAACTGCAGCGGTTCATTTAACAACCGTGGCAAAAACTCACTTAGCAACTGTTGTGCTTAGAAGCGCTGGCCTCAATTGTGGTCATACGTCAAGGGTTCCCTATAAGTGACCAGGCAAAAATAACAGCCCCTGAATTTACACCGCCCCGCCCCTCAATATTCCTGGCTTGCTTCTTCCTGCTCAGGGTTCCCAGCGTTATCCTTGGCCGATCAGATGTCCGTCCTGCAGAGCGTCTGGCTAGAAGTTTTACTCCTTGGCGTCGCCTGGCGCTCGCTGCCTTGTGAAGATGAGATCGTGTTTGCGGAAGACTTCGCGCTCGACGAAGAGGCGGCCCGGACGGCGGGACTGCTGGAGCTCAGCAGCGTCATCCTCCAGCTGGTGCGGAAATACCGGGCGCTGCGTTTGGAGCGTGAGGAATACGTGCTGCTGAAGGCGTTGGCCCTTGCCAACTCAGGTGAGCTTAGAGAAGAGGCATGGGCTTGTCCAGCTAGAAATCAGGAGACAGTGAGTTCCAGTTTCACCTTAGGCATGAAAGCCCGCTGGGTTAACTTGGGCCAATCCCCAGGAGATGGTGACTTCTAGTTCCAATCAATTCCTGTAATCCCTTTGCCTTCCCTTCTGTCTCCAGACTCCGTTCATATCGAGGACATGGCGGCCGTGCAACGCCTCCGGGACGTCCTCCACGAGGCGTTGCTGGAGTACGGCCTCATGGGCGCCTCGAGCCTCGCCGCCCCGCCGCTTTTGCTGACCCTCCCGCTCCTGCGCCAAACCGCCACCCGGGTGCTGCACCATTTCTACAGCCTGAAACTGGAAGGCAAAACCCCGATGCATAAGCTCTTCCTGGAAATGTTGGAAGCCATGATGGACTGAAGGCAGGAGAGCTGAGAATTGGGGGGGGGGGGGTTCAGGATTCAGGAGGTTGGGGGAGCCCAGGCATCCAGGACGGGGTTGGGGGTGTTTGGCCAAGAACGGAGACCAGCAGCCGCGGAGGCCTGGATGCAGATTCTTCCACCCTCTGAATTCCCGCCCACGGCTATCGCGCTGCTAATATGCATTTCACCGTATGCAAACCTCGCGGTTGCCCCCACGCCTCCCAAGCTTCGTGCACCGCGGAGAAATGACATCACTGCAACGCAGGCGCCACGGCAATCCTCCCCGGATTTGATTTGACACCCAGGGGCTGGTTGGTGGAGACAGGGACAAAATGTTTTGGAAGCCATAATTTTAATTTTCATTTATTGATCGGGAAGTTGGGGTTGGGCTGCAGGGAAGGGGATTAGAGCAAGGTTTCTCCTCTTTGGCAGCAGGAAGGGGGGGTGGACTTCATTTCCCAGAATTCCCCCGTCAGCTTACTTTGGGGGGGGGGGATTTTGACTCCCAGAGTTCCTCAGGCAACATGCTTTAAGAGGGGTGGACTTCAGTTCCCAGAATTCCCCAGTCAACTTGCTTTAAGGGGGGGATTTTGACTCCCAGAATTCCTCAGGCAACATGCTTTAAGAGGGGTCCCAGAATCTCCCAGCCAGCATGCTTTAAACTAGGTGGACGCCAACTCCCAGAATCCCCCAGCGAGCACACTTTCAGCTGGGTGGACTTCAACTCCCAGAAACCATGCAGGCTGAGGAACTCTGGGAGTTGTAGTCCAGCCTTCTAGCTGCCAAGGTTGAGATAAGAGGAGGTTGGGTCCTGTTCAGCTTAAGCGTTGTGAAAAGAAGACAGGGCTCTTTAGCTTACAGGATGGCGGGGAGCTGTCCCACCCCAGACGAGAACGAACCTTGTTTGGGTGGCGAACCCGAGCTGAACATCCCTGTGGGTCTATTTTGGGGTGTGTGTGTGGGGGGTCCTTCCCTGCTGCCTAAGTTTTCTCCCCAGTGTCTCTTTGTTCATACGCTTGGGCTCTGCCCCGATGCAAAGCACCTTAAGACATTGTGGGAAGTTACGGCTCCCAGGAATTCGGGATGTAGGAAACAGGGAGGGGAAGAAGGGACACACACACACACACACACCCCATTTTGCCTTTGCGTGCTGCCTTCACGCAACCTCAGGGGAGAGATACTCCTCCGCCTTTCCCTGCCCCGTTCCTGCCATCTGCCTCCTTCTCTCCTTCCCCCAGATCATCCCTTTGAAGCAATAATTTTGAATAATAATAATAAAAACGGGATGCAGAGAGTTGGGGTCTCCCAGGGAGGGAACAGCCTCGTTCGCACGCAACCTGCCTTCAAACCCAGGAAAGTGGTGGGCTGTGGTGAAGAAGTAAGCCCCTCTCCCTCCGAGACAGAATAATATTAATAATAATAAAGGCCGGTCCTTTTCGTTCTTGCATCCTTCGCCGAATCCCCACATAGCAATAGTTCAAAAGGCAATTTTTGCTTTTCAGGTGTGACGCCCTGTCTCCCCCCCCAGCCAGAACAGGTGACTGCCCCCTCTTCCCCACCCCCTCAAGCCCAACCCAACGACCTCTGCCCAAAGCAATAATTAAAAGAAAACCCACCTTGTTTTCCCTCTCAATTCCCTTCCTTCCTGCTAAAATTCGGAAGGGAGACCACCCCTCCGTGGCTTGACCGGGACAGCCGTGTACATAGCAATATATTTTATTGTATATTTGTTGCAGGAAAAATAAAGAAATTTTAAAAAAGGAAAAAAAAAGAAGATCTTGGCATACCTGTCCCTTCCCCAATGAGGCAGGTGTGATATTCTCCTTGGGGAAGGGAGGAGAAGGGGGAAAAAAAAGGAAGATAGGAAAAAAAAACAGACGCTGGATTTTTTTTTTAAATTAAATTATGTGTGTGTACATATTATAAATACTCTGATTTGTGTATAGGCGGTTATACATTCATAGAGAGCTCTATTACTGAAAGAATTAAAAAGGCCAATGCAGCCTCAGGCAACAATTAAGTCTCTGCCTCTGATTGACAGCAGCTTTTTTGGATGAATTCGTACTCGCGGCCAGCCAGGGCAGGAGATCCAGCTAGATCATTTTGTGTATCGTTTATTTATGATCTCCGCTGATATTTGAGGGATGAGGGGCTGCCACAGGGGGCGGGTTCAAGCTATTTTTTAAAGCACCTGAAGGCCAGACAAGGAACAATGGATGGAAACGGAACAAGGAGAGATTCAACCTGGAAATAAGGAGGAATTTCTTGACAGTGAGAACAATCAACCCATGGAACAGTTGTGGGGGCTTCATCCCTGGAAGCTTTCAAGAAGAGACTGGACTGCCCTCTGTCAGAAATCGTGTAGGGTCTCCTGCTTGGGTGGGGGGTTGGACTAGATGACCTCCAAGGTCCCTGTTAATCTGATACGGCCATCCATCTCAAGGTTGTGACTGCAAGTCTAGCTCAGTTTCCGAACAGATCTGCTCAACACCAATCCTAGGATTCTCCTATCAGTGTCGTGAAGTATGCATTTACGCATTCAGATTTATTTACACAACACAACACAACACAACAAAACAATAATGCAAAAACTGTTGCAAGGAAGTTAATACTTCTCCATTCCTCTGGACTTTTCTTCTAGCACCTTTTTGATAGCAGAACAGCTCACGTCTCGTCTTCGCTCAGCAACATGTTTGGTATGCCCTTAGTAATAGGAAATTCCCGCCCAGTATCTGGACATTTCAGAATGCCTTCGATCACCTCCACCTAAACAATGAAAAAATGGGATCAGTGGGGAAAGAGGAAGGGAGGGAAGGAAACAACAGAAAAAATAAGGGAAGGGAAGGAAAGGGAAGAGGAAGGGAGGAAGGGTGGAAAAAAAGGGAAGGAGAAAAAGGGAGGAAGGACAAAAAAAGGAAAGGAAGGGAGGGAGGGAGGAAGGGAGGGAAGGAAAGAAGGAAGGTGAGGGAAGAATGAACAGAGGGAAGGAAGGAAGGGGAAGGAAGATGAGGTGGGAAGGAGGAAAGGAAGGAAGATGAGGGAGGAAGGAACAGAGGGAAGAAAGGGAAGAAAAGGGAGGGAGGGAAGGAAGGAAGGAAGGAAGGAAGGAAGGAAGGAAGGAAGGAAGGAAGGAAGGAAGGAAGGAATAGAGGTAAGGAAGGGAGGGAGAGAAGGGAAAGGAAGAAAAAAAACCAAGCTGCTGTTTTGGGACAAACGGGATTCTCCTTGACATGGCTGGATGTGTTCCATGAATGAAGGGAGAATGAAATGGTTTCAAACCTCCATCAAGACATGATGCACTTTCCGAAGAAAATCTTCATTTTTCTCGTAGTCGGGGATGAGCTCGGAGGGAAGGTCTGAGCGGTGACCCAACTGAAAAGGAAGGAAGGTCAGCTGTGACTTTCAACCGCCGGCTGTGATCGTCTCCTACCAATTCCCTCAACTGCCCTACACACATGGCCTGGGCAACTGGCAAGGCAATATAAAAAGATGCCCACGTTTGGAAATGCAAGGCATGGGGTGTAGAACCCCCAGCTTCCTAGAGGAAGAAGGAAGAGCTGGATTGCTGTTTTCTCTGCCTTTCTCCTGCACCCCAATACCTGCCGAGGACTTACACTTTCGGCTGCGCCCACCAGAGCTCCCCATTCAATTTTGGGCACCATCCGTGCCGTGAACTCTGGGTTGAAATCGATATCATTCACCTTCACCTCTGTAGCCTGTGGGCAGAAAAGAGAGAAATTAATTAACATGAATGTTAATATTCTCTTTGTAGGAAAAGGAATGACGTGTAAAATTTGATTGACATAAAAATAACATACTGAAATATGGAATAAGATAATGAAAGATAATAACAATAAAAACAACTGTACTATGAGAATTATACAACTTGTCAAATGTAAATATGAATACTATATTATTTGTAATAAATTAGTTGTAAAATGTGATTAGAAAGGGGATTTTTTAAAAAATATAATAGCATAATTAAAAATCAGAAAGGGGATAAATAACGGAAGATTGTAACTTAATATAAATGGGTGAATTATTATTAGAATTACATAAGTTTGCAGGGTTGTTGTGGGGAAAAGTGGAGATGGAAGGAGCATTATATGCTGTATATTTGCCACCATGAGTTATTTCTACAAATAATAAAGGCAGGATAGAAATAAATAAAAAGCTCAAGGCGCCAAACTTAACAGTATATAATGCTCTTTCCTCATCCTATTTTCCCCACAACAACAACCCTGTGAGGTCGGTTGGATCAATTTATTATTTCTGTACCATTTTGATTGCTTTTTTTACATTTTAGTTTAGTTTACTTTACTGTCGTTACAACTTGTACAATGAAATTAAATACCATCTTCAGTGTACAATTTATGACTATGAAAATAAACACAAACACACATCCTTTACGTTTTATGATATGGTGTGCACCACCCAGAATTAAATGGCTATAGAAATAAAATCTAATTAACAAACAAGCAGCCATAATAATTCAAAAAATTCTAGATTGTGCTGAAATGGACAAATTGGCATTAAACCTAAAAGGGAAAGAAGAGTCGGGGTATTAGGAACAATAGAAATAAAAAGAAATAAGAAAATTACAGATAAAAGTAGATAATTGTATATAAAGATATATAAATGTAGATATTTATATGAGATTGGTGTGTATAATAATGCTGACACAGTACTGTTAAAGTCAAGATTAATATAAAGAATAATAAAAATTATTAAAACAAACAAACAAAACTAATTAACAAGCAGCCATAATAATTCAAAAAATTCTACATTGTGCTGAAATGGACAAATTGACATTAAAAGTAAAAGAGAAAGAAGAGTCAGAGTATTAGGAAATTTGGTATAATTGGTTGAACAATAGAAATAAAGATAAGAGAAATAAGAAAATTACAGATAAAAGTAGATAAATGTATATAAAGATGCATAAATGTAGATATTTATATGAGATTGGTGTGCATAATGATGACACAGTACTGTTAAAGTCAAGATTAATATGTGTAAAAGATGGAAAATAATAAAAATTATTTAAACAAACGAACAAACAAACAAGCAACCAGGCAGGGGATGATGGGATCGCAGGCAGGATGATGCAGTTTCCTTCGCTAAGCTGGGAGACTCCAATAGTCAGATTTAGGACTACCAGGCCCATCTTAAAGGGCAGCTCGGTTTTTCTTTTCTCTCTGCTAAATCTAAGAAACCTACAGGAGGGGGATGATGGGTGTTGGGAGCCCAGCGCAGCTGGAAAATGCAAAACTAGGGGTTTGACCGGGGGGATGGGAGTTGAGTGCATCCCTTGAGAGGCCTAAAGAGATGGGCTATGCAGTCCAGCCTGCTGGGAAGCATGGGCTGCAGAATCAGCCGGGAGGAGCGTAGGGGAAGGGCTTTGCCATCCTCGCTTACCTTTATGAGAAGGGGAAACCCTCCTCCGGGCCGCACGCCCCGCACGTGCGAAGTGAGCATGTTGTGGGTCAGGAGTTTCATGGTGCTTTTTTTTTCTCGGTCCGCTGAGCGAACAAGCGAGGACACGTGCACGGGGAAGGAAATCCCTTCCGCTCAGCTTCCGGTTTGGATGTAAACAAAGGTCGCCAGTTTTCTCGCTCATTTCCGGCGCCCTTGTGCAGCGCTCACTTGGGTCCTCCCGGAAACGCGACCCGGGCGCAACACGGTTCCGGACGCTGTTTTGCCAAGCTCAAAAGGGTGGTGGTGATTGTTTTTTGAGGTTGTTTTTTTTTGCAAAGAGCGGGAGGATTCGCACTCGGGACCAGCGATGGGTGCGGTGATAAAGAGGCTGCTACCTTTGCCCAGCAGAATGACTTAACATGGAATAGATTTTGCGAGTGGTTAGAAATAAGAGATAGAAATTAGATGAAGAAAAATTATTGCTAAGTATGAACTAAATATAAAGAGGGTTTATAATTCATAAATATGCCAATATTTAACAGAACTACAAGTAAGCCAATATAAAGAGAAACCTAGTTAAAACTATTCTGTTACACTATTACTATTGTTATTAGTATATATGTTAATATTCCTTTTTGTTCTTTGCTTTTCTGTAAGTGATATGCCCTGACAATACACTGTGTTCAAAATGTTTATGAATTATATAATTCATAAACATTTTGAACACAGTGTATTGTCAGGGCATATATATATATATATATATATATATATATATATATATATATACACACACACATATACACTAAAAAAAAGAGAATGACTTTGGGCCAGCAACTCACTCTCAGTCCAACCTACCTCAAAGGGTTGTTGTAGGGAAAAGATGAGGCGGAAGGAGCTTTATATACTGTTCGCCACCTTGAGTTATTTCTAAAAATAATAATAAAGGCAGGATAGAAATAAATTTTAAAAAGACTCAAGGTGCCGAATGTAACAGTATATAAAGCACTTTCTTCCTCCTATTTTCTCAACAAGAGCCCTGCAACCCTGCTTGGACCAATTTACCTTTTGCCCAGTGGATTCTGAAAATTTTTTTAAAAAGCCAAATGTGCGTGCATGCTTGGCTGGAACAAACATCTTGCCCGGGTTTTTTGGTTTTTGTTTTTGCCTGACAGAAAATCCTCGACATCTGACCACAACTGAGCCTATGATTTTCTGTTGCAAGGCAAGGCAAGTTGTTAAAGTGAGTTTTGACACCTTGCTTGCTACCGTGGTTAAGTCAGTCACTCCAGTGGTTAAGTTAGTTAGTCACACGGTTGTTAATGAATCTGGTTTCCCTGTTGACGTTGTTGGTCAGAAGGTCACAAATGTAATTGCATGACCCCCCAGGACAATGCAACCATCATAAATGAGTCAAATTGCCAAAGCGTCCGAAATTTGATCAGTGATCCTAAGGGTGAAAAAACAGTAACTCACTTTTTTCAGTGCTGTACCTTCAAACGGTTGAACTGTCACTAAATGAATGGTTGTTAAGTCGAGGACTATCTGTAGCTGATCCTTATCCACCAGCACTGATAAGGTTACCTACTTTGGGTCCTGAAACTTTGGCAAGAAAACAACCAAGCTCAGAGAGCACTACTCTCATGATCTTGGGACTACAAGCCCCATCAGGCTGTACCTGCAAAGGCTAGGAATGGGAGGATTTGACAAGATGCCAAGCGAAGCATAATTAAATAAAATAAAAGAGGACCAAGCTGGCAACGATTTATATATTCATTTATTATATCCCACATAATGCAATTCCCAAACGGATGCAAAGCCTCGCCTGATCTATTGCAATTCTCAATTATGTTTTTTTGCAAAGAAAAATCATGTTTAAGAATATAACACAATAAAATAATTGCATTCCTAATTCCTCTTCCTCCCAGCCATCCCCCCCACGGGAAGCAAAACCTCCCACCCGCTTCGGGCCGCGTGCACGGTCGGGGGCGCGCAAGCAAGCAAGCCCCGGGCGTCGGAGCCGGCCGAAACTTCAAAAGGTTGCGCGTTGCCATGGCTACTGTCACTCACGGGATTTCCATGGCAACGGGGTGGAACCGGACGGGGGCGGTGGGGCGAGCCTGTTGGGCAACCGGGGCTGCTACCCTGCTTGCAAACCGCGGGGTGACCCAGCGGGCCTTTGCTTCGGGAGCCGCGGCCATGGCGGCCCTTAAGGTGAGTGCAAAAAAAATAAAAATAAAATAAAAATCTGTGCAAAGGGAGATTGCTGATTGTGCAATTGGCACGTTTTTGGGTGCGGGGTTGGCCTCCTGATTTGCAAACATCTGGGTGCAAGAACCTCCGTGCAATGACCTCCAAAGGATGTCACAGAAAGCGTCCTCCCTTTGCAAAGTCACCCCCCCCGTGCAAAGGGTCAGCGCACTGTTAATCGTGTAATTTGCACGCTTGGTTTCCCCCCTCATCTGTCAACAGCTGGGTGCAGGAACCCCCGTGCAATGACCTTGAACTGGACTTAGAAAGCGTCTTCCCTTGTAAAGTCACCCCTGTGCAAGAAGTCCGTTCAAAGGGACACTGCTAATGGTGCAATTTGCACGTTTTTTGGGGGGGTGGGAGGTTTCCTCCTGATCGGTCAAAAGCTGGATGCAAGGACCCCCAAAAGAGACGTGCTGATGGGGTGATAAATGATACGCATGCCATATTTGATAGGATTTGATGAAATGCTAGCTAGGCTATTGTGTAACTTCTGTTGCAAACATTGCCATACGTTGGATACTCCGCATAGCTAAGCCATAAGTAGCGTCATTCCTTTCTTTAAATCTATATATATAAAAGTAAAATACCACTCACGCATCATCACAAAATCTCCTGAACCATAAAGCCTACAACAAACTTGAAATTTGGTACGTAGGTTCCTCTTGGCTTCTAGGTGCCCACTAAGAAAGGATTTTTCCAAATGACCATCAGAGCATTAGAATTTCCTATATTATTATTATTATTAATATGCTCTGATGCTAAAACTGACAGGACGCCAGCCAGATAAATACCGATGGATGCTGGTAGGCAGAATTTTTTCTCCACTTATTTTCCTCCCCAAAAACTAAGCCTGGCCACATAGTTTCATAGTGTAGCACAGGTATCGAGCTAGTATTAATATATAGAACAGCCTATTCCATTCTTGTGAACCAACCTATTTCAAAACGTAACCCATAATTTATATACAGGCAGTCAACTTACAACAGTTCTTTTATTAACTGAAGTTACAACAGCACTGAAAAAAAGTGACTTAGGACCGTTTTTCACACTTAAGTCCAGGACTAGCTGTAAAAAAGGAAGAGTGAAAACAGAAGTAAGATTGCAGTGTCTTTTGCAACCTGATAGGCAAAGCTGGGGAATTCTGACTGGGGAATTCTGGGAATTGAAGTCAAGGTGTTTTCTTTTGACAGGTCGGGGACAAACTCCCCAGCGTGGAGGTCTACGAGGGAGACCCTTCCAACAAAGTGAACCTGTCCAGCCTCTTCAAGGGAAAAAAGGGCATTCTTTTTGGAGTGCCCGGTGCCTTCACCCCCGGTTGTTCCAAAGTGAGTAAGAGCCTGTTTTTTTAGAATCCTCCAGAATTGAAAATTTGAAAGGCGGAGGCAGCTTAGAAAGGATTATAAAACTAGAAAACAAAGTTTTGAGAACTTTGCTAGAGGTAGTCCGTGACTTACAACAGTGTGTTCAGTGACTGTTGAAAGTTACACTGAATAGAAGAGAATAGAGAATGGAATAGAGAAGAGAAGAGAATAGAGAATGGAATAGAGAAGAGAGAATGGAATAGAGAAGAGAAGAGAGAATGGAATATAGGATAGGATAGGATAGGATATAAAGGATAGAAATAATAATAGCAATAATAGAATAGAGTAAGAATAGAATAGAATAGAAAGGATAGAAATAATAGAATAGAATAAGGAATAGAATAGAATAGAGAATAGAATAGAAAATAGAATAAAATAGAAAATAGAATAGAATATAAGGGATAGAAATAATAAAATAGAAGAGAAATAACAATAGAAGAGAAAGGATAGAGATAATAGAATAGAATAGAATTAGAATAGAATAAGGAATAGAATAAAATAGAATAGAGAATAGAATAGAGAATAGAATAAAATAGAAAATAGAATAGAAAATAGCATAGAATAGAATTTGCAGCAAACAAGGTTGTAAAACCAGGTGCAACTACTTAACGACTGCATAGCTTAGCAACAGATGTTGCCGTCCCAATTGTGGTCATTAATTTGAGGGCTACCTGAATCTGTTTTCAGCTGTAATACTTAAAAGAGGACACTGCAGAAAAGAAGCTTTACCGGCAGACCTCGACTTACAACAGTTCATTGAGTGACCAGCAAAGTTACACCAGCATTGAAAAAAAATGACTTATGACCATTTTTCATCCAACCATTGGCAACGTCCCCATGATCACCTGTTCAAAATTCAGGCTGACTTGGCAGCTGATTTCGTATTTATGACGGCTGCAGCATCCCAAGGTCTGACAAGCCAAGTCTAGGGGGAAGCCAGATTCACTTAGCAACCGTGTTCCTAACTTAGCAACATCTGCAGTGTTTCCGTTAACAACGGTGGTTAAAATGGGGTGAAACTCGCTGGACAACTGTCTCTCTCGGCTAGGCAAATTTAGGGCTCAGTTGTGGTCGTAAGTCGAGGACTGACTGTAATTCTTTTTCGTTTTGTGCCCGATGACAGACGCATCTGCCCGGCTATGTGGAGAAAGCAGGACAATTGAAGGGCAAAGGCATTGAGATCATTGCTTGCTTATCAGTCAACGATATCTTTGTGATGAACGAATGGGGGAAGGCTCACCAAGCTGAAGGAAAGGTAAAAAAAGGAAAGGAGATTCCCCCCCATTTAATTTATCCAAGCTACAAAGCGTTGTGGAAGAAATGTACATCCATGTTTCTCAACCGTGGCCATTTTAAGAGGTGCGGACTTCAACTCCCAGAATTCCCCAGATGAGAATTCTGCGGCCAGCATGCTGGGGAATTCTGGGAGTCAAAGTCCACCCATCTTACACATGCTGGCTGGGGGATTCTGGGAGTTGAAGTCCACCCATCTTAAAGCATGCTGGATGGGGGCATTCTGGGGGTTGAAGTCCACCCATCTTAAAGCCTGCTGGATGGGGGATTCTGGCGGTTGAAGTCCACCCATCTTAAAGCATGCTGGATGGGGCATTCTGGGGGTTGAAGTCCACCCATCTTACACATGCTGGCTGGGGAATTCTGGGAGTTGAAGTTCACCCATCTTAAAGCCTGCTGGATGGGGGATTCTGGCGGTTGAAGTCCACCCATCTTAAAGCCTGCTGGATGGGGGATTCTGGGGGTTGAAGTCCACCCATCTTACACATGCTGGCTGGGGAATTCTGGGAGTTGAAGTCCACCCATTTTCAAGTTGCCACGTTTGAGCCGCACCTTGTTTTGAAGACTTTAGAAACAAATGGGAAGATCTAGGGAGCCTGATATGGAAATACTTACCAACCAGATATATTTCATTTTGTTCTTTGCAATATTATGCAAGATGCCTCTTGTTCCTCAGGTTTATATAACCAAATATGATTCATAATTCATCGTGCGGTCGCCAGATGTCACAGATGGGAAGACTCAGAGAAACACTATCTTGGCAACTTGGTTTATATCAACCTGCCCGCCCACCGACCCTCTCTTTTCATTCTCTTTATGTACACATTCTGGAATTTATTTGCAGCAAGATTTATTTCCTTCCTTCAGAGCAGGAACCCAACAGACATCTACAAAAAGCGCTGCCAAATTGTAATTCTTCGTGTGCCAGAGAGGCAGAAAAATATCTTTTTGCTTGATGTTTTTCAGAGATATCGGCTACAACTTTCTTATTTCTCTGCTTCCAACTGTGTTAGGTGGTTATAGTGGTATGTGTGAATGACCTTGGAGATGGGAGCAAAACCTGCAGACTTTTGGCTTTGCATGGTTCTGTCAAACCCAGCAAATACAGGTAGTCCTCAACTTACGGCCACAATTCAGCCCCACCTTCCTGCTGCTAAGCGAGACGGCTGTTAAGTGAGGTTTGCTCCATTATTATGACCTTTCTGGCCACCTTTAGGCGAATCATTGCAGTTGTTAAATTAACAACACTGTTGTTAAGTGAATCTGGTTTCTCCGTTGACTTTGTTCGTCAGAAGGGTCACTTTTGAGCCTCTTGTCCTGCCTGTTATACATCTGAGGGCTATGCTATCTCTTATCTGACTGTTCCTGGTTCTTCTTTGCTCCGTCTCCCAAGGTCTTTCTCACATACCACCACCCCTCTGAACTCTTCATCGATCTAGATTTTCCTTCTCTTCCTTTACACCCCAAGACAGTCTAGGGAGGGTCCCTTCTGAACCTCTTTCTCCATCCATTATGTAGCTGAGGGCTTGACCGTCTCTTATCTAACCTTTCCCTTGGCATCTTTTCATCCATCCCTCGAGGTCTTTCTCACATACTGTTACAGCCATCTCCTTTATAGCCTGAGAAACTAGGGAGGCTCCCTTCTGAACCTGCCCATTATGCAGGCAAGGGCTCGGCTGTCTCTTAATTGATTGTTCCCTTGACAGCATGTCTTCACTCTGTCTCCCAAGGTCTTTCTCCTTTACACCCTGGGAAACTAGAGAGGATTCTTCCAGATCTTTTTCCCTGGCCGATATCCATCTGAGGGCTAAGCTGTCTCTTTATCTGACTGTTTCCCTTGGCAGTGAATGTTTCTTCGCCTGGTTTCGCCCCCCGCCCCCTGAGGTCCTTCCAACGTAACCACGACGCCAGGTGTGTCCTGCGGTTTTGAAGGAGCTGGCTTTCTCAAAATAATGCCCGTCCTACTTTAATCAGATGAAGTTCAATCGCTCTCCGTCGACGATGCCGCAGCCGCTGCCAAGCCGGGGAGAAGAACTAAGAAGAAGAGCTAATAAATAACTGTTTCTGCCAAACATCCGATCGTATTGCTTTGAGGCAAAAGCTTTTAATGGGTTTTTTTTTTTCAGTAACACCCAGTAAGTCTGAAGTCCTGTCGGAAGTGGGCAGCTATGACTCAAGTATTTTCTTTTCCTGTTTTCACCTCCTACACACACACACACACACACACACACACACACACACTTCAGAGGCCTAGCAGGATGCAAGGATGAGCAGCCACACCTGAATATCCTCGTAATAGTAGTTGCAGTGGGGCCATGTCCCTGGAGTAGCTGGAAGCTCTTAACTAGCGAACGTCTACTGAGATTAATGTCTTAATCTTCTTAGCATCTAGAGAGATTCTCAGTCATCCAAGGCCATGGTTGTTCCAAAGGTGTATTTTTCAGGAGGCAGCTGGACTTTCTTGTTTTTTCTTTGGAAGACATCTTGCTTCTCATCCAAGAAACTTCTTCAGCTCTGACTGGATGGTGGGGAATGGAAGGGTTTATACTCCTTGCAGGCAGCTGGTCATTTGCATCCTTTTCTAGACAGTCGTTGAGGCCACTTGGAGGTTTATCTGTGTCCTCGGGGTCACCTGAGTGGTGCAATGGAGTCTTCTTGGATGGTGGTGTAGACTGGAGATAGGTGACCCTCCCAATCTGTTGAGAGAGGGCTGTTTTCCTTAGAATAAAGGAGAAATTTCCTGACAGTCAGAACAATTAATCAATGGAGCAACTTGCCTCCAGAAGTTGTAAAATGCTCCAACAACTGGAAGTTTTTAAGAAGAGATTTGTCTGAAGTGGGATAGGATTTCCTTCCTAAGCAGGGGGTTGGACTAGAAGACCTCTGAGGTCCCTTCCAATTGTCTGTTCTGTTCTATTCTATTCCTATTCTATTCTATTCTATTATTCTATTCTATTCCATTCCATTCCATTCTCTATTTTATTCCATTCCATTTCATTCCATTCTCTATTCTATTCTGTTCTATTTTATTCTGTTCCATTCTGTTCATTCCATTCCATTCCATTCTCTATTCTATTCTATTTTATTCTATTCTATTCTATTATTTTATTCTATTATTCTATTCCATTCCATTCCATTCTCTATTCTATTTTATTCCATTCCATTCCATTCCATTCTCTATTCTATTCTGTTCTGTTCTATTTTATTCTGTTCCGTTCCGTTCATTCCATTCCATTCTCTATTCTATTCTATTATTATTCTACTCTACTCTCTATTCAATTTTGACATAAATAGCCTCTTTGACCCCTCTTCCAAACCAGCCATTTCTTCTCTTGTTGCCTCTTAATGCAAAGAATGTGAGTTAATGAACTAAGAGGGTTGGGCAGAGGACAAACCCTGGGAGAAAAGACATTTTTATGGATAATTGGGGCAGCTTTTGTGGCTGCTTGCTTGGGAGTTGCCCAGAACAACTCTCAGCAACTGAACAGCGATGATTTCTCTGCCCGCCCTTCCCAGGGGCAAAATAATTGGATTTGCAAATTACTGCGTGGTATGGCCTTTGCCCCTTAGCTACTACAACCTTAGCAAAACTTGCCCGGTGTGCTATAATCATGCCCAGACAAATGGACTTGAGGGGTGTTTCCTTTCTTTTGTTTGTTTGTTTCTTTTTTTTGCCTTTCAAACTTTTCCTGCAATGATTTGGTGTTTTATTTTCCACCCAGAAGAGAAAACTAAGAGGCTGACCCGTAGTTGGGAAAGGCTAAGGATTGCTCCATATTGTGATTGTTAAACTTGTGATTGCTAAACTGGGGTTTGCTTTCTTGTCTTTGCAGGTGCGGATGCTAGCTGATCCAACGGGGGCTTTTGGGAAGGTACGGAAACACCTGGCGAGGGGTGTGGGTTTGGGCTCTGGATTAGGACAGGGGAAATCCAGGGTTCTGGGATTAGCCACCCAGCTGTCTTTCATGGCTAAAGTGGGACTAGAACTCACTGTCTCCTGGTGATTGGCCCAAAGTCACCCAGTTGGCTCTTATAGCTAAGACAGGATTAGAACTCCTGGTGATTGGCCTAAAGTCACCCATTGGCTTTCATGGCTAAGGTGGGACTAGAACTCTCCGTCTCCTGGTGATTGGCTTAAAGTCTCCCAGCAGTCTTTCATGACCGAACTAGAACTCACCTCTTGCTTTCAAGTCTGGTGCTTTAACCACTAGGCCAAACTGTCTCAAATCTCCCAGATGCTTAAGGTCAACCCCAATTTTGCTTTTACTCACAGGCCACGAACCTTCTGCTTGACAAGGACTCTCTCCGGCAATTGTTTGGGACAAACCGATCCAAAAGGTCTGAGAGTCAGAATTTGCGTTTTGTGTCGGTCTGTGTGTACGTGTGTTTGTGTGCGTGTGTGGGATGCCCTCCCTTCCAAAACCTTTACAGGCATCCTTCGGCCTACGGTCACAATGGAGCCCCAAATTTCTGGGAGACGTTTGTCCAGCGGGTTTTCTTTTCTCCCATTTTACGACCTTATCTCCCGGGTTCATTAAGTGGATCACTGCGGTTGTTCAATGAGCCACACGGTTGTTAAGTGAAACCATCTTCCCTGTTGACTTGGCTTGTCAGAAGGTGACAAAAGGGGGGGACACTGCGACCCTCATAAATATCTATATTTTGATCCCGTGACTGTGGGGAGGCCACAATGGTCATAAGTGTGAAAAATGGTCATAAGTCACTTTTCAGTGCCGTTGTAACTTCGAGTGGTCATTAAAGAAGATTTATTAGGAGTGAACATGCCGGTGCTACCTGGGTGTAGCCGACTCTGAGACAGATCATTCATTTCACCCTTGACCCTGGTCTTCCCCCACCCCCTGGATGTACATTCTGTTGTAAGTTGAGGACTACCTGTATTAAATTAAAAAAAAAAATTAGCCATCAACGGACACATAAAGGTAAACCGCATTTACACACCTTTCAAAAGAGTCAATTAAAAAAAAGCTATTGCTACAAAGCCTGGTTGAATCTTATCCGTTCTAGCCTGATTCCCTCTCAATCCAGAAATCTTATCTTTTTCCACCCATTATTCTTCTTCCCACCTCCCACCCACTTTTACCCTCTTCCTGTTCCTTTTTCCCCCCAGGTTCTCCATGGTGGTGCAGGACAGCTTCGTGCAGTCCCTCAACGTGGAAGAGGACGGCACCGGGCTGACCTGCAGCCTGGCCAGCAACATCATCTCCCAGCTGTGAGGCCCAATAGGCTCTGTTGCTGATCTTAGCCCTGGTGGGAACCCCACCCTACCCCACCAGGTTGAAGGTCCTCAAGGGGTTTTGGAATTGGCTCAGGATGGCGCACAAGAGATGGAGCTGTGTGAGTTTACATAACTATGGAGTCCTCGGTGGCTCTCTTGAGCTTGGTTTTCCTTGCGGGCGTTTCATGACCCAACTAGGTAATCGGGGGCGGGATTCAAAGATCTCAGCAACTGATTCGCTGCCCGCTTGCTGGGTGGGCGTGGCCATGGTGGGCATGGCCTACCGGAACTTCCGGGAGGGCCGTTTTTCACCCTCCCCAGAGTCCGGAGGCTTCCCTCGGGCCTCTGGGAGGGCGGAAACGGCCTCCCACGGGCTCTGGAGGCCCGCCGGAAACAGGCCCGTTTCTGGACTTTCGGAAGGCCCCAGAGCTTCTGTGTGGATCCTGCACTTACCTGCATTGAAAACGGGCCACGTGGAGACTCCGGGGAGGGGAGGGGTAGGCAGGGACAGCTGTTCAGTTTAAATACTGGTTTGGCGAACCAGATGCAAATATAACATCCGGTTCGCCCAAACCGGTCCAAACTGGTAGAATCCCACCCCTGTAGGTAACATCATCAGTGCTAGAAGGAGTGTGGGATTTGCTCTCTGTTTATGCACTAGGGGCTTGCCTTGTAAATGTTTTCTTCTTGATCGTTCCTTGATTAAACTGTTTATTGTTTGGTTGTCAAGACTTGATAGTGGCAGCCCCTTTATATAAAAAGAGCAAACCCCACACTCCTTTCTAGCACTGACGATGTTACCTTGTTGGGTTATGAAAAGTCTGCAAGAAAGCCACCCAGCTCAGAGAGCACCAAGGGCTCCATACCTGAGCTGGAAATATTCTCTTGTGTTGGTTAATGCAATTACTTTAGCTTCTTCTCTGTTCCTCTGATAGCAAGTAAATCGTCTGAAATAAAACTGAGGTCTCAGTCTGGTTTTTTGGGGGGGTTACTTTGTCTTGGGAGTAAAGTGGTACCACCCTACAAAAATCCAGCCAGGGAAAAAAAAATTCCATCCTTCACTGTTAGATGCTCCTATGGATGAAGAAATCAAGGAATGATTCACCAACTCTAAAACCCTCAGTTGTAAAAACATATCTAAACAAATTACAGGGACGTCCCAGGCCTGCTTTTAAAAAATAATTAATTTCTTCCCACTCAAAAGCGTTGAATTCATCTATGCACAAGATGGAACTTTCACACTTATTTTGGTCTCTGATGGGGAGTGGAAAAGAAACACACCTCTTTCTCCTTCGGCGAGGTGGTTGAAACCACAGATACCGGTCTTGTGAAAAAGCAAAGACATTTGGGGTGCAAATTTGTATAACGGCGTATAATAAAATGTGTACAGTCAAAGTTCCCGAGAATTATTCTTACTAGGCTTTATGGAACTAGAAAAGAAACCGGGGGGAGGGATTAATTTTGTGTATGACAACTGCAGCAATATATTGTGTGCGCAGAGGGGGGTCTCTTCCAATTCTGTCATTTTTCTTAACAATTGCATTGTTATTCAGTTCGCAAAGCACTTTTCCCATTGGAGGCCGTTTCAAAACAGCCCTGCTCCGGAGTGCTCAGGGCCGTGCACTGAGTTTCATCTTTGCTATTGTGCTTAAGATTACTCACAGCTTTCTCTGTGGTCTGCAGAGAAAGGAATCCCACAAAGACATCCTATGCTGTTAAAAATTATGAATAAATAAATAAAGTAATTTCTGCTATGTTATTGGTTCTCCTAGCTACTATTCTTTAACCATTAACGTTAACAGAATTGGAAGGGACCTTGTAGGTCATCTAGTCCAACCCGCTAACCCAAGCGGGAGACCCTACACCATTTCTGACAGATGGCAGTCCAGTCTCTTCTTGAAAGCTTCCAGGGATGAAGCTCCCACAACTTCCAAATACAATTTCTATTCTGTTGGTTGGTTGTTCTCACTGTCAGAAAAATCCCTCCTTATTTCCACATTGAATCTCTCCTTGATCAGTTTCCATCCATTATTCCTTGTCTGGTCTTCTGGTGCTTTGGAAACTAGCTTGACCCACTCCTCAAATATTGGAAGACTGCTATCCTGTCTCCCCTGGTCTTTCTCTTCCCTCGACTAGCCAGGCCCAGTTCCTGCAAGCGTTCATCACATGTTTTCAGCCTCCAGTCCCTTCATCATCCTGGTTGCTCCTCTCTGCACTCTTTCCAGAGTCCCAATGTCTTTTTTTCTAGTGTGGTGACCAAAACTGGATATTTCAAATCTTCCCTGAATGGGGACTTGCACCCACATCCTACCTAGTTCAATTCTAGGGTGTACTTCAGGCAGAGTGAAGCGTGCAGAGCAATTGCTCGAATTTGCAAACAGACCCCGTTTGTGGTGGAAAGCCAAACTAAATCAATAAAACACCTTCCTGACAAAACAAGAGGCCGCAGTTGTGACGACACTGTTTGAGGAGGTGATGGGAAAACTTCCTGCGAGGTTCTTGTGTGGGTCGTGACCGCAATTTGTGTCATTTTCCAACAACGAAGTTGCAGCCCGGCCTCCGAAAATCAGTCCTAGCAGAGTCTCTTTGATGCCATCACTCATAAAAATAAAAATACAGGAGTCACGCAGAAGTTTCAACAGGCTAGGTTTCATTTTGAGGACTTCCTGTCTACCGTATTGGGAAAGACAGAACCATGAAGGGTGTAATTTAAAGCTTTGAAGCAATCCAGCTTCCTCCTTACTCGTTCCCCCCACCCACAAAAAAAAAAAACCATTACGGAAGGAAGTCCTGAAACACCCAACGGTGCACGTCGTGCAAGAACGCAGGCATACCTAAGGCCTCCAGGAGCCTTGGATGGAGAAGACGGCATCACGCCAAGCCACAGCATGGATGAAGATGGGCTTGAAGCGATGGAGGAATTCATATCCGGGCCCTTGGTCACCTGGGTGAGCCTTGCTTGGGGGGGTTGGGAGGTGGAAGAAGTGTTCAGGAAGGGTTGGTAGTCTCTCTTTCAAGAAAGAGAGAAATCTTGGTAGGACTTCATCTAACTAACTTTCTCTCCATCTTGTCAACTTGAAGAATGGGTGGACTTCAACTCCCAGAATTCCCCAGCCAGCCCGATTGAAGATGGGTGGACTTCCAACTCCCAGGATCTGTCGAGATGGCCAGGGAATTCTGGGAGTTGAAGTCCACCCATTCTTCAAGTTGACAAAGGTGGAGAAACATTGATCTTTCTAAACCCTTCAGCTTGAACTTGGTCGATGACATTCTAAACTAAGTCCCATGGTATATATCAACAAACTTGATGGATGGGAGCTGATTTTGGATTCGGGTCTGGGGGCAGAGGAGTTTTGGAGTCTGGAGTCCCACCACGGTTGGGCAACCTGTGATGTACCACCCCACCCTCATGTTTTGGGACCCTCACCCTAATCTCTCCTCCCTTCCCTCTTTATATCACCAAAAGTTGACTTCCCACCGTCGAGAGGTAGACAAGAGATCCAAGTGACAGGATAAACCTTAACTAGATTTATGCTTGTTAAAAAATGGGTCGACTCCTAACGGACCAAAAGGATGTGGAGGATGGGGCCTTGAGTCCTGAAAGATGAGACACTTGTGTTAAAATTTGTTTTATAAATAAATAAACACTTTTGTGTCCAACTTGCTGAAATAATTTCTATGGATGGGGCAATTGTGGGTGGACTTTTTAATTATATCTTCTAACTATATCTAACTAAAAAGATATGGACATGCACAGAAATGGATAACACAGGAATTAAAAAATAAAGATGAATCCGAATACTATGAAGTATGGGAAAAGTTTTACCACTGGTTGGGAAAAAGGAAGGACTCAAAATGGAAATTAAAATAAGATAAGGATGTTAAAATGATAGATTAGGATTAATTAAGAATTGTTGATATTGATGTATGTATTATGTATATATTATATATTTACCATATGAAATAGCTATGTAAGACAATTAGGTGTGTCAGGATGGTTAAACCACGTTCATTGTTTTTAAATGTTTCATTTTTTTCAATAAAAATTAAAACAAAAACAAAAACAGTTGAGGGGTTGATGAATGTGTTGAATGGGCAAACTCAGGAACTGATCACAGGTAGTCCTCCACTTACGGCCACAATGTTCTGCGAGGTGATCGCAAAGTGAATGGCCAAGCCCAGGCTGACATTTTGGATCATCCTTGCCTTGATGTCTTGGCCGAACAGATGCAGACACTGGAAGACCTGGTGGGCAGAAGTCCCAACCAACTTCCCCGGGGAGAGGAAGAGGCGAACGAATATTTCCGAAAACTGGTGAATGGAGACTTCCTGCACCAAATCATGCAAATGATGTGAGTCATCTTTTTTTTTTTGCCAGCTTAAGATGCAACACAACACAACAAAGCTTGGTCTAATATTGTGGTTGCACCCTTGTACTTTCCAGCAGAATCGGGGCAACTATAGATGGCTCAGAATTCTCAATGTCCCTTGTGAGGAATTTCCATGATTAAAAAAAAACAACAACCCGTAATTGAAAGAGGTTTGCTCCTCAGAGACCCTCAGTTTTCTTTTAAAAGACCAAACAAAACCAGAATTTTCTGCACTTGTAAGGACGAGGAGGGGTATGGAGTTGCCAGGATTGAGAAAAATTGTATTTCATTTAAAAATGAAAATAAAAATTAGAATAGTATTTTTGGAGACTGGCTGGCTGCCACAGATCCAGTTCGTTTTTGTCATTTAACAAAACAAACACATTTGCAGAAATGGTGTGTTTTCTGCAGAACTGGGGAGTTGTCTTATTGTTGTAATGCACAGTATAAAAAAAATAGGTTAGTTCAAGATGGGCAATTCACAGATTTTGAGCGATTTAGAGAGCAATTCGCAGACTTTTTTTTCTTCTTCTGTTTAAAAGAGAAGTACACAAATGACTTCATTGAATTTGTGGCATGCTGGCTAGGGGATTCTGGGAGTTGAAGTCCACCCATCTTCAAGCATGCTAGCTGGGGGATTCTGGGAGTTGAAAGTCCATCCATCTTCAAGCATGCTAGCTGGGGGATTCTGGGGGTTGAAGTCCACCCATCTTAAAGCATGCAAGCTGGGGGATTCTGGGGGTTGAAGTCCACCCATCTTAAAGCATGCAGGCTGAGGGATTCTGGGAGTTGAAGTCCATCCGTCTTTAATTCTCCATTGTGCCTTCTCTAGTGACTTGATTCCTAGCGGCCCTCCATCTCCTTGGAGAGATGACAACAGGGAGGAAGAAAGATTGCAAGTGCTTCAAATAGTCCTCCAAAGGCTGCAGAATTTCTACAGGGTGAGTCGAACTGGGTGAATCTTAGGATCTGGCACCACAGCTGGAAGGATCTCTCCAAGCATAAACTTTCTTTCTTTCTTTGTTTTCAACCAGATCAGGATAAAAATGTTTGATGGAGAGTCATGTTTCTCAAGCTTGGCCACTTTAAGCTAGGTGGCAACACCTAAAGGAAAATTTAGTAGAATAGAATAGAAGCTGGAAGGTGACCATGAGGATGCTGTAATGTTCATGAGAAAAACCTGAGTCATAACTCAGTTTTTTCAATGCCGTCGTAACTTTGAACGGTCACTGAACGAACAGTTGTTAAGGATAACTTGTATTTGTGACTGAGAAAATATTAGAATGTGCAGAGATGAATAGATTAACATTGGCCACTAAAAAAAAAGAAGAAACGGAATACTATACGGGTATGGGATCTATTTTATCAATGGTTGGAAAATGAAGAAGTAAGCTAAAATTGAGGAGATGAACATATAGAGAAATAAGTTAAGCGTCAGGGCTCCGGCACTTAACCCAATTTAAATCATGAGTCTCGAGCCAAACTTCCAAAACTTCAAAAGAATTTATTGAGAGTAACCATGCCGGCACTGCCTGGGTGTAGCCGACTCTGAGACACATCATTCACTGTCACCCCTGACCCTGGTTTCCCCGCACCCTGGGTGTATCATAATTCATATTCTCCAACGGGACACCTCCATAGCCCAGAGGCGTCAATCATGCTCTCCGGTTAGAATTTTGCGTGGCAGAAACTTCGGTCACCTAGAAACTATATTTGAAAACATTTATGGAATGCAAACTGCCCACTGCTCCCCCTTCCCTTTCTGTTGGCAACTCTAAAAAGGCCAGAGAAATATTTTATGACATTAAGATTGTTGTAAAGGTAAAATATGTAGGCAACAATGGTTTATATAGAAAATGTGATTACCGATTATTTTGGCAAGGAAAGCATCTTAATTATAATTGTTAGCACAAGATATATGTACCCAGTCGACACACTGTTTAACTGAAAGATGTATATAAAATAAATAAATAAAAAGGATTACTGGTATTTTTCCTTTTCTTTTTTTCTTATCCCAGGACGAGCTCCACCAGGTGATACTTTCCCCACCTCCAAACCTCCATGTGATGGTCAGAGAGCCCTTCACAGGTAATGGTAGCTGGGGAACTCTGGGAAGGAATTTAGGCTGGGATAGGTAGTCAGATAGATAGACTTTGGGTTCCCTTTCTTGAAAAACTCACAAGCCATATCCCTCAGCCTGGTTTTACGGCTGCCAGTCTAGGAGAACTTCTTCCAAATCTAACACAGCTGGAAGGGACCTTGGAGGTCTTCTAGTCCAACCCCTGGCTTAGGGAGGAAATTCTTCCTTAGTTTTGCTTCTCTCCTTGATTAGTTTCCATCCGTTGCTTCTTGTCCTGTCTTCTTTGGGGCAGCCCCTCCAATATTGGAACCATGCTATCATGTCCGTCCGTCCGTCCCCCCCCCCCAGGTCTTCTCTTCACTAAAATCTGGGCCATGAACCCGTTTTGCTAAGGGAGGAATAGCAATGTGAAGAAAAGAGAAATTATCTGCAACCAGGGTTTTGATCTTGATCTTCCCATTCAGCGCAGGCTGTTCAGGAGATGAAGAAATTGGTGCAGCTTCTGCTGGGATGTGCCGTTCAGGTAGGTTGTGGGAATCTAGCAACAGGGATGATGAGATCTTTCGTCGGTTTGCGGTGCTGGGTGGTTCCCCTTGCTGTGCGTGTTTCCTGGGCATGTGCAGAGTGATTTTCCCTGACTCTTGGCTCCTCGAGTGAGAATCTCAGTGGCACCGATGCATTGTGATTTGGAATATTCTTCTTCTTCTTCTTCTTCTTCTTCTTCTTCCTCTTCCTCCTTCTCCTCTTCCTCCTCGTCTTCCTCTTCCTCCTTCTTCTTCTACTTCCTCCTCCTCTTCTTCCTCCTCTTCCTCTCTTCTCTTCTTCCTCCTCCTCTTCTTCTTCCTCCTCCTCTTCCTCATCTTCCTCTTCTTCTTCCTCTTCTTCTTCTTCCTCCTCCTCCTCCTCTTCTTCTTCTTCTTCTTCCTCTTCCTCTCACTGCTGTGGCTGAGTCGCTCCTGGTTTTGCAATCTTTTTTTTTTTGCCTGGTTGTTAAATGACTCACTGCAGTTGTTAAGTGAATCATCAGTCATTAAGCAAATCCACCTTACCCCTGTTGACTTGACTTGTTGGAAGCTGGCTGGGAAGATCTCAGACGGCGATGGGAGATGACCTCACAACCATCGTAAAATACATGCCGATGGCCAAGCATCCAAATTTTGATCATATGACTGCAGGGATGCTGCGATGGTCATAAGTCACCTTTTTCAGTGTTGTAACTTCCAACGGTCACTAAATGAATAGCACTAAATTGAGGATTATCTGCAACCTTTTCCTTATTGACTGCCGTTTGGTAGCAAGGGTTTTAATCTCTCTTTTAATATCTACCTCTTAGAAAAATCACTGAAAGGAGAAAAGAAATCAACCAGTAATATTATATTACACAACAGACGATTTGGACTAGACTTGTTCTAAACTTATTTCCCTGCAATAAAACATAAGCACTTTCTCCTACTCAAGTCCAGATTCCTAGATGATCTTATTAAATAAGGTTCTTCTTGCATTTTGCTTCTGGATCCGTAGATTTGTGGTTAATATTTTTTTAAAAAGAGAGAGAACATGTTGACTTTTTCCCTTGAATTTCCAATAGTGTGAACAGCGAGACGTGTTCATTGGCCGCATCCAGTTGCTGGAAATTAGTGTACAAGCTGCTTTGGCTTCTGCTATCAAAGAGGTAAACAATGAGACAATTAAAAAATGTAAATATTTCCATCTCCGAGGGGAGAAGTAAAAAGGTTTGGCTACTCCTAAATGTTTTTAATGTTTCATGTGTAAGCTTCCCAGAGGTGCTGGGAGTGAGATGGAATGATGATGATAATGATGATGGTAATAGTAGTAGTAGTAGTAGTAGTAGTAGTATAGGGACACAGTGTCTCAAGGCCTAAGACGCTGAGCTTGTCAATCAGAAAGGTCAGCAGTTTGGCGGTTCGAATCCCTAGCGCCGCGTCACGGAGTGAGCTCCCATTCCATGTCCCAGCTTCTGCAAACTGAGCAGTTCGAAAACACGTAAAAAATGCAAGTAGAAAAATAGGGACCATTTTGGTGGGAAGGTCACAGCATTCTGCGTGCCTTCGGCATTTAGTCCTGCTGGCCACATGACCACGGAGACGTCTTCGGACGGTGCTGACTCTTCGGCTTTGAAACGGAGATGAGCACCGCCCCCTTAAGAGCCAGAAACTACAAGCATGGATGTGCCAAGGGAAACTTTTACCTTTACCTTAGTAGTAGTGTCTGGAGCACCGTTTGGACACGGTCGGCATTGACAAAATCTCCATCGGTCAATTGCAAAAGGCAGTTTGATTCGGAGCAGCTTAAATCCTACAAGACCTTTAACATCAAACCACAACATCTGCCTATGGGAAGGACTCAAAATGTCAAATCCAGTCTGAACATCTGGCTGACTGTGCGACAGACCATTTTAAATAAACATCTCCTGGTGATGGGCCCAAAGTCATCCAGCTGCCTTTCATAGCTAAGAAACACTAAAACTCACCGTCTCCTGGTGGTTGGTCCAAAGTCACCCAGTTGGCTTTCATAGCTAAGAAAGACTAGAACTCACTGTCTCCTGGTGATGGGCCCAAAGTCACCCAGCTGCCTTTCATCGCTAACACAGGACCAGAATTCACTGTCTCCTGGTTTCTAGACCAGCACATTAACCGCTAAACCAAACTGGCTGTTTCATTTTTTTTTCTCCTTCCAAGTTTCTTCTCACTCAGGAGTTCTTGCATTCCATTATCTCCGTACCCCTCTACAAAAATACATTAACCCAGTAAAACAAATATGACTTCTAAGCTGAATCGATTAAAAACCCATCAGCTGGGAAAAGGTGAAGACCTCTCTTGAGCCAGACTGAGCTGGAGTTGAATAAAATGCGCGGGGATCAACAGGGAAGAATTAAGATTGTTGAAATGGGAGCGAACTGCAGTTGCTTAGTTATACCGTGAATCGCGGCCGACTCGCTGCTTCATACAATCTTCTATTCTTCGCTGCAGCAAAAAGAGAAAATCAGGCGCATCCTGTTAATTCTTCCTCCTCTGCAGCTCGAAGTGACTTTGCTGCAATTGGAAAGCAAAAATTGCTGGCGAGATGAAAAAGAGAACATTGAGGTCCCAGGTCCCCAAAAAGGGCTTTTTTCCCAAAAAAATAGGGACCTTTTTCTTCTGCCCCTTGAAAACCTTTCGTTGTTCTTTATTGGAAAAGTGTGACTGGATACAGAAGCCCTCAGTGTACATACAAACATAAGTGACAGATGCTAGATCTATAGATCACAGTTAAGAATCATGAATCATAAGATACAAACAAAGGGTAAATTGTAAGATACCAACAGGAGAAGGGAGGAGGAAAGATGAAAAGAGGAGAAAGGAGAAATGAGAAGGTGAGAAAGATGGGAAGGATAAGAGCAATACAGCCCTACTACATAGGTAAATATCTTTAGGGCTAAGACAGGACTGTGGGAATTAGGTGTTCCGCAGAAAATAAAATCTTTGTGTCTCGTTCTTTCGCTTCTCATTTAAGGAGTTTCTTCAGTTCTGCATCCCATTTAGCTTTTGGGATCCAATCTTTTGGAAAAGCATCCTTAGGACCACCTGGGATGATTGAGAATCTCCATAAACTTTGAGTTTCCAGGATTTTGGAACATCAACAAGATTCCCCTTGCACATACATGCTGGTCATTTCCGGCTCTAAGGGGCAGTGCTCAACTCCGTTACAAAGCGGAAGAGCCGGCGCTGTCCCAAGTCATCTCCGTGGTCATGTGGCTGGCTAAACACTGAAGGCGCACGGAAGGCTGTTACCTTCCCACCAAAGGGGTTCCTATTTTTCTACTTGCATTTTTTTAAACATGCTTTTGAACTGCTAAACTGGGACAAGAAACGGGAGCTCACTCTATTACACGGCGCTAGGTATTCGAACCGCCGAACTGCCAACCTTTGAGCCACTGTGTCCCTTAACATCAACAAACATCAACAAACCCCAAACCCCCCAAACTTTAACCTTAGACTGTCTACTATTGACCTCACCCCTCACCCCTTTCCTAAGAGGTCTGTAGGGGGCGTGCATAAGCGCAGCAATGTGCCTCCCGTCCCTGTCCTATTGATTCTTTTTATTTTTCTTATACCGTGTTTCCCCAAAAATAAGACACTGTCTTATATTTTTTTGGCTCCCAAAAACACACTAGGTCTTATTTTCGGGGTAGGTCTTATATATATTTTTTTTTAATGAAAAAAAACACTTACCATATTCATGTAGAACAATGTACATTTATTCATGTACGAAACCACAAACAAATCGCATACCGTGTTTCCCCTAAAATAAGACACTGTCTTATTTTTTTTTTGCTCCCAAAAACACACCAGGTCTTATTTTCGGGGTAGGTCTTATTTTTGGGATAGGTCTTATTTTTGGGATAGGTCTTATTTTCGGGGTAGGTCTTATTTTCGGGAAAACATGGTATATCCATTTCATGCATTCGTAACTATGTTATACCTGTTCTCTTATAATCGCTTGACAAATAAAATAAATAAATAAAATAAAATAAATAGAACAAACAGCAAATAACTGGTTTCTAAGGAAAAACCTTCTCGCCTTTTCTTTCAGGTCAGCCAGGAACCGGAAAATGTCCTGGGGCTGCAGTGGAGTGAGATGGACTCGTCCAGCATGCAGCAGCTCCTGTGGGATCTGGGGTCCCGAGTTCAAAAGCTGGTCGCCGAGAGAGATGCAGGATTGGAGGTGAGAGACACACTTGCCCCCCCCCCTCCATTTTCTTCCCACAAGAGGGAACTTCAGATCACCAGGGATCAGATCAGATCAAGTCCTAGCTTTGGTACAGCCAACGCCAGCCTTGCGAGGTAGACCAAGCCAGAAGCATAACCATGAAGAAGACAGCTCTGCCTTACAGGTAGTCCTCGACTTACGACCACAATTGGATAAGAGTTACCGTTTCTAAGCAAGGGGGTTATTTAAGCGAGTCAGGCATGATTTTTTTACAACCTTCTTGCCACTATTGTCAAAGGGAGGGGAGGGAAAGGAAAGGAAGGAAGAGAGAAGGGAAGAAAAAAGAAAGGAAGGGAAAGGGAAGGGAAGGAAGATAGAAAAAAGAAAGGAAGA
>CM019166.1:10354847-10362347 GCA_009733165.1 Naja naja
GATAGATAGATAGATAGATAGATAGATAGCTATGGATGGATAGATATGAATGGAAAGAAATAGATAGATAGATAAATAGATAGATAGATATGAGAGAAGGATAGATGGATGGATATGGTTAGAGAGAGAGAGATGGATGGAGAGAGAGATGATTAGATAGAGAGAGAGAAAGAGAGAGAGATGAGAGAAAGATGGATAGATGGATGGATAGATAGAAAGAAAGAAAGATTCATATGCTGCCCATCTCCCTTTACAACCGCCTTGTTTAGCGACAGAAATTTCAGTCCCAATGGTGCTGCCATCTCTTCCACTCCGCACTGAAGATCTTCCATCTTAAATTTTTGACTTTTGTGACCCGCCCTCATCTCTACTACGTCCCCAGCGGCCTCTCCTGGCAAGGCAGCTGTCCGAAGTCCGGCAGAGGTCGGGACGCCACGAAGCCGAAGTTCAGACGGTCCGGCTGGAGGCGGAAGGATGGCGGAGACGCTACGAGCAACTCCGGCTGGATCACGATCACTTGATGCTGCTACACCGACAGCAGGCGGACGAGCTGGAGAGGACGTTAAGCGAGCAAGCCGGCCTGAAGGCAGCGCTGCGCGGGCTGGAGAAGGAGCAGCGGGAACTGGAGGGCAGGTGCCGCTGCAGCAGGGGGATTGTGGGAAATCACAGCCAGGCAAGGCTCTTGTCTATTGTGTAGGTGGCCTAGAGATGGAGGTCTCGCCTCACAATCAGGAGGCTGTGAGTTCAATCCTAGGTAGAGACAGATATATTTCTCTCTCTGGGCACACTGAGAATAGATTTAGCTGCGGGGAAAAACTCCGCATTGGCAACAGGAAAGGCATCTGGCCAGTAAACACTCAGCTCCATTCAGTTGCCCAGACTCTCCCCGGCAAGGGATTGATTATATGGGGTCACTAAAAGAAGATGGGTGATTTGCTGAAGCTCGAACCCTTCTGCCTACAGGCACAACCAACTGTTGGGGCAGAAGACCAGCCTGGAGCTACAAGAGGTGGCATTGCAGGCCCAGAAGGAACGGCTTGAGATAGCCGAGCGACGGCACAGGGATTTGGCTGAGCAATATGCCAACTTAAAAGAAGAACATGAGCGGTAAGGCTGGGGAAATTTGCCTGGAGGACACCAGGTTTATCAAGCCATTTTTAAACTGTTTGATGCTTACAGGAACTGGGCATGACTAGTCTAGTGAAGAGAAGGATCACACCTAGAATGCTGAATCCAGTTTTGGTCACCACACTATAAAGAAAGAAAGATGTTGAGACTCTAGAAAGAGTGCAGAGAAGAGCAACCAGGATGATTAGGGGACTGACAATGAACATACAATGAACGGTTGCAGGAACTGGGCCTGGCTAGTCTAGGGAAGAGAAGGACCAGGGGAGACAGGAGAGCATCTTCCAATATTTGAGGGGCTGCCCCAGAGAGGAGGAAGGGGGTCAAGCTGTTTTCCAAGGCACCCGAAGGCCAGACAAGGAATAATAATGGATGGAAACTGACCAAGGAGAGATTCAACCTGGAAATAAGGAGAAACTTTCTGACAGTGAGAACAACCCAGGGAACAGAAGTTGGCTTTGGAAGTTGTGGGAGCTTCATCACCGGAAGCTTTTGAGAAGAGACTGGACTGCCATCTGTCAGAAATGGCATAAGGTCTTCTGCTTGGCGGGGAGGATGGGTTGGACTAGATGACCTACAAGGTCCCTTCCAACTCTCTTAATCTGTTCTGTTATTCTTATTGGTACCACTTTTGTTTTCTTCTTTGTATTATTATACTACTAGCAGGGTACCCATGCTTCTCCACAAAACTATGTGGTCGGGCTTAGTTTTTGGGGAGGAAAATAAGGGGGGGGGAGGAATTATGCCTCTGCCCACCAGCATCCATTGGTATTCATCTGGCTAGCGTCCTGTCAGTGTGTGAGAGAGTTGAGGGCTGTTTGGAAACTGAAAAGAGTCTTTGCTGTGTGAGCAATGAGGAGACAGCAAGGAGCCTGGGCGTGGCTTAGCTCAACTGTTCTGAACTAAAGCTGCTTGGTGCTGTGAAACTGAAACTCCTCTGCTTGTGTTTTGCATTTGGAAGAGATTTCTTTCCAGGTGGGGAGGGGGAGTAGAACTCCTTAGCATCAGAGCATAATGATAATGATGATAATGATAATGTTAATAATGATAATGATGATAACATAGGAAATACTAATGCTCTGAGGGTCATTTGGAAAAATCCTTTCTTAGTGAGCACCTAGAAGCCAAGAGGAAGATACGGGCCAGATTTCAAGTTTGTAGGCTTTATGGTTCTGGAGATTTTGTGATGATGCCTGAATGGTCTTTTGCTTTTATATATATAGATTATCTATATCTATCTATCTATCTATCTATCTATCTATCTATCTATCTATCTATCCATCATCTTTCTATCATCTATCTATCTATCATCTATCTATCTATATCTATCATTTATCATCTATCTATCATCCATCTATCAATCATCTCATCTGTCTGTCTGTCTGTCTGTCACTGCCTACCTGCCTACCTGTCTGTCTGGCTATCCTCTATCTTATCCTCTGTCTGTCATCTATCTGTCTGTCTATCTATCTATCTATCATCTATCTATCTGTTATCTATCTATCTATCACCTGCCACCTACCTGTCTCTGTCTGTGTCACTCTGTCTGGCTGTCCTCTGTCTGTCTGTCTGTCTGTCTGTCTGTCTGTCAAATGCTATCTCATCTATCAATCATCTATCTGTCTGTCTATCATCTATCTATCTATCTACCTACCTACCTACCTACCTATCCTCTATCTAGCTATCCTCTATCTAGCTATCCTCTATCTATCTATCTATCTATCATCTATCTATCTATCAATCATCTATCTATCTATCTATCTATCTATCTATTCTATCTATCTATCATCTATCTATCTATCTATCTATCTATCTATCTATCTATCTATCTATCACATTGAGATTTATTCAAGCTGGTAGGAGCCACAGCAAGGACGGGAAGGCGCCTTTGGTAACAGGATGGCCCTTTCCCAAATACTGCAGGGTCCAACAAGCCTTGGTCCAGAGTGAACAAGGCCATGATGACCTCCAGGGTGAGCTCCAAGGAACACAGAACCGGCTGACCGGCCTGCAATTGGAACAGGCAAAGCTGGAAGCGGAAAACGCCGCCTTGAAAGAGCAGAACCAGCAGCTGGACACGGCCTTGGGGCGCCTGAGCACCCAATGCGAGGTAAACCCACCGCGTTTTCCCCCTTGCCTTTCCTTCCCAGGCTGGCCCACTTGGGGTGTGCTTGTGTGTGTGTGTGTGTGAGAGAGAGAGAGAGAGAGAGAAAGAAGGCAGAATAGATCAGGGTTTGCAAAATGTTAGTCTGGATTTAGCAATGGTCGCCAATCCCTTTCTCCCACCACAATACAGGTAGACCACAACCGAGCCCAAAATTCCCATTGCTAAGTGAGACAGTTCGTTAAGTGAGGTTTTCCCCCCTCTCCCCAATTTTATGATCTTTCTTGCCAAGATTGTTAAGGGAATCGCTGCAGTTGTTAAATTAGTAGCATGGATGGTAAGTCCCAAAGGTGCTTGTTTTTTTCCCCAAGAGGCAACTGGATTTTCTGGTTTTTCTTTGAAGGCGTTTTTACTTCTCATCCAAGAAGTTTCTTCACCTTCCTTCCTTCCTTCCTTCCTTCCTTCCTTCCTTCCTTCCTTCCTTCCTTCCTTCCTTCCTTCCTTCCTTCCTTCCTTCCCCAAAGGTTAGAATGCAATATTTTTTTTAAATTATATTTTATTTTTTTAAAATTACATTTATATGCCGCCCTTCTCCGAAGACTCAGGGAGGCTTACAATATTGCAGGCTAATTCTGCCAACTGCCAGGAGTTCGATTCTGACCAGCTCAAGGTTCACTTAGCCTTCTGTCCTTCTGACGTTGGTAAAATGAGGATCCAGATGGTTGGGTGCAAGAGGCTGACTCTGTAAACCGCTTAGGGAGGGCTGTAAAGGAGTATGTAAGTGGGATATAAGTCTAAGGGCTATTGCTATTATTTTCCTTCCTTCCTTCCTTCCTTCCTTCCTTCCTTCCTTCCTTCCTTCCTTCCTTCCTTCCTTCCTAATGGTTAGAATGCAGTATTGCAAGCTAACTCTGCCCACTGCCAGCAGTTCGATCCTGACTCAAGGCTCAAGGTTGACTCAGCCTTCCGTCCTTCTGAGGTTGTTAAAATGAGGAGCCAGATTGGTCGGGGGCAAGAGGCTGACTCTGTAAACCACTTAGAGAGGGCTGCGAAGCATTGTGAAGCGCTATCTAAATCTAACTGCTATTGCTATTGCTATCACCTGGATATCCAAGATGCATCAGTGATGGTTCTTTTGGTGACGGGGCCTCCGCTCTTCCCTGCAGCTCCTAGTCCAGTTGAAGGGCAAGCAGGAGGAAGAGAACCGGCATCTTCTTCTGGAGATCCAGCTGTTGAGCAGGGAGAACAGGCAGCTGTTGGAGCGCAGCATGGAAAAACGGGAACAATTTCAGGAGGAGCAGCGTCAGTACCAGTGAGTGTTGCCAAAATGGCTGTCGCTCGAGCGAAAATGCAGCAACTCAATTCAACCATTGGTTCGCTCTGTGATATTTTTCGCGGGTTTTTTTTCTTCTTTTTTTCTTGAGTTTGCTTGCAAAAAAAATTCTGTGCGCAATCTTTTTCTCGAGGGAGCCAACTAAATGTTAAGATTCATCACCATCTTCTTTTAATGACCCCCCAAATCCCTTGCGGGGTGGGGTCTGGGCAACTGAATGGAGCCGAGTGTTTACTGGCCGGATGCCCTTCCTGTCACCAGTGCGGAGTTACATTCAGCAGACAATACTCTCATTGTGCTCAGAGAGAGAGGAGCTACACCTTTAGGCCACCGCACCCCTCGATTAAATGCTCACGATTCCTTGCAAGAAAATGCTAGCTGGCTCCGTTCGCATGTGCCGTTGGGAACAGGGGACGAGGAGGTGTTAAAAGGTGCGAGAACCCAAAGGGAGGGAGGTGAATTTTCACGCAGCCCCTCCTCAACTTATGACAGTTCGTTTTAGTGACCGTTCGAATGTTACAATGGCACTGAAAAAAAGTGACGCACGACCGTTTTTCACGCTTTCGACTTTCACAGCATCCCCTGGGGTCAAGTGATCCAAATTTGGTTGCTTGGCCAATGGTTCATATTTATGACGGCTGCAACGTCCCTTTTGCAGCCTTCCGACAAGCAAAGCCAATGGCGAAACCAGATCCACTTAAGAACCGTGTTGTCAAGATTCCAGCAATCGCCCTAATGAAATCATGATTCTCGAGCCAAACTTCAAAAAACGTTGAAGGATTCATTAGAGGCGACATACTGGCACTGCCCTGTGTGAAGCCAACTCTGGCCTATGTCATTTACAGTCAGAAAGAGAGAAAAGAAGGAAGGAAGGAGAAAGAGAGAGGGAGAGAAAGAAAGAAAGAAAGAAAGAAAGAAAGAAAGAAAGAAAGAAAGAAAGAAAGAAGGAAGGGGGGGAGGGAGGGAGAGAGAAAGAAAGGAGAGAGAGAGAGAAAGGAAACCTGTGACCCTGTTTCCCCCCCAGGTATCTCATCAACCAGATTGAGCCCATTCATGGGCTGGGCGTCATCAATCACATTCTCCAACTACGGGCTGGGTGTCCTCAATCACGTTCTCCAATTAAATATATTCGTGGGCAAAATCTGCGGTATTTTAGTTATAACCTTTTAAAGATAAGAATTGGAATATACTTTCGCTTCCAAACTGCTGCACTGCTCTTCCAGATTTTTTTTTTTTTAATGGCAACTACTGAAACAGGCATAGGAATGTTTTATGAGTCGACACTATCTGCATTTCCCCCAATAAGGCGGATTTTGTTTAATATCAAACAGTCGAAACATCAATTACGGTGCAAACTTTTCTGCTCAGCTCCTCCACCGAAGCAGACTTCCTGCACCGACAGGGGTTGGACTAGATGACCTTCCAAGCCCCTTCCGACCACACAGTTCTGTAGAGAGCCATCCAGTCTGGCATCCACCCGTTACCCACCCCCCACCCTGTTCTCTCTCCCACAGAGACAAATTAGGCGAATTGCGTCGAGAGAAGCAGAAACTGGTGGAGAAAATCATGGACCAATACCGGGTGCTGGACCCCGCGATTCCCCGCGGCAAGTAAGTGTGACAACGCACAGAGCTCGGCGCACGCTCGTTCAACCTGAGGGTGGTAAGAAAGCAGGGTCTATATAATGCGATGGGTGGTCGGGTAACTGAGTGGCTGGACCAAGGGCAACCCTGGCAGAGAAGGGGAGGGCGGCTTCCGGTTGTGGGTTATGGAGTCTTTCCATCCCGCATCGCCAGCCTCCCTTGAACGGCTTGCGCAACTGATGCAAACTCTGGGCAACTGAAGAAGGGGGAGCCTAGTTGGGAAGGAAAGGGAGAGAGAAAAGAGGAGGAGGAAGTAGATGAGAAGGAGAGGAAGAAGGAGAAGAAGAGAGAAAGAAAGAGTGAGAAAAGGAGGAGGAGGAGGTAAATAAGAGGAAGAAGGAGAAGAAAGAGGAGGAAGAGTGGGGTAGGAGGAGGAAGAGAAGAAAGAAGGAGAAGGAGGGAAAGAAGAGAAAGAAGAGGGTAACAATAAGAAGAAGATAGAGAAGAAAGAGGAGAAGAGTCCAATTCTGTGGTACCAACTCCTGGCCCTGATAGCTTGGAGCCCAGCAGGGTCCCCTAGCTTAGGAAGTTCTTCAAAACAGAAAGTCCATCCTGGACCAAGGTACCAGCCAACTGGTCCTCTACTGAGCTCATGACAACACATATGGATGCGTCCATTCGGTTCTCTTTGACTTGAAAAAGGCATATATATATATATATGTGTGTGTGTTTGTCCCTGTCTCCTCTTACCCTTGTGGGCTAGGAAGAGTAACTGGCTTGCTGGTAAGATAAGGAGACTGATGAAACTTCGACGGGAGCAGTCGCGTCCCATGGCGGAGGGAGCCGGCAGCAGCAGCAGCGAAAGCCTGGCAGGGCCCGAGGAACATGGGCCTGACAGTAGAGGTGAGGTTCGGACAGATCGGAAGGGTGAAAAAACACGGCTGTAAGTCACTTTTTTCAGTGCCACGGTCACTTTATATAGACAGACAGACCGGCAGACCAGCAGACAGACAGACAGACAGAGATATATAAATAGAGAGGATAGATAGATAGATAGATAGATAGATAGATAGATAGATAGATAGATATGGAGAGAAGAGATAGATAGATAGATATAAATAGAAAAGATATAAATAGAGAGAGAGAAGATAGATATAAATAGAGAGAAGAGATAGATATAAATAGAGAGGATAGATAGATAGATAGATAGATAGATGGATATAGAGAGAAGAGAGATATAGAGAGAAGAGATAGATAGATAGATAGATATAAATAGAGAGAAGAGATATATAGATATAAAGAGAGAAGAGATAGATATAGAGAAGAGATAGATAGATAGATGATAGATGATAGAG
>CM019166.1:10364847-10467779 GCA_009733165.1 Naja naja
GGGAAACAAATGAATGTATTGCATAAATCATGAATAAATAAAATGTTATGGTAACGTATGACATTTTTTTTTTGCCATGGTTGATTGCAGGGGGCTGGACTAGAAGACCTTCGTAGTCCCTTCCAACTGTTAGTCTGTACAGCTACTATTCCTGCACATGTTATTCCTTGACTTACAACTACCATAGAGCCCAAAATTTCTGTTGCTCGGTGAAACATTGGTTAAAAGTGAGTTCTGTGGCTTGCCGCTGTGCAGTGGCCAAGAACCTGAATTTTGATCAGATAGAGATGCTGCAATGCTCATAAGGGTGAAAAATGGTCACAAGTCCCTTTTTTTCAGCAGTGTTAGTCGGTCACTAAATGATCTGTTGTAAGACAAGAACTACCTGTATTCTGTATTCTGAGTTGCAGCTCTGTGACGCTGTAATATTCAACCTGATAACCTTCTCTACGCGATGAACAGGATCTCATTAGAATTTCCCACCTTACAAACTACCCTTCTGTCTTCTGCCAGTAAATGCAGGTGGAGGGTACAAATTTAGGGGTGCTTGGTGCAAATCCCCCCCCCTTCTTCACCTGACAAGTGTAATTAAGGGAAAGACACAGATGTGGCTCTGAGCTGAGTTTGATTGACAGGAGATTTTATCTAAAGCTGCAACCATTTCCTCTCTTAAGTTGCTGTGCCTGAAGACTTAGGGAAGGAGGGGGCAGCGAATCAGTGAAAGGACGAATATGGGGGCCCTTAAATAAGATTTTCTGAAGTCCAGGAAAGAGGAAGCGTGAGAAAAGTAATAAGTTTCGAATTTCTCTGAGCTGCTTCCCATTGGAGACTTTAAGAGAGAATCTTCTTCTCTGGTTTTTCTTGCACAAATCACTTCCTTCCTGTTTTTAAGAAGCCTTGCATGCGGATGGATGGATATCCCTGCAGCTTCTCTGCAATTTCTCCCTGGCCTTTCGAACCACAGAGTCGTCTTTAAGAGCACGATGTGCCAAGCACGACGTGCCCTTCGTTTTCCTAGGGCGGGATGGTGGTGGAAAAATCACTTCTTTTTCAGAAGTCAGCTTTGCACCTCAGGGAAGGAGGCGCGTTTGAAGTGACTTTGAATTCCTGTAATGTTACCGAAGTGGAGATGATCTCTTCTCTATTTTGTTCTCTCTTCTCTTCTTTCTCTTCTCTATTTTATTTTCTATTCTGTACCATTCTCTATTTTGCGCAATATTAATGCTATATCAGGCGTTTTCAATTCAATGTGTAGAATGTGAAGGATGTGTGTTTGTGTTTATTTTCATAGTCATAATGTACACTGGAGATGGCATTTAATTTTGTTGTACGAGGCGCAATGACAGTAAACTAAACTAAATATTCTATTTTCTATTCTATTCTACTCTATTCTTTCTCTTTCTCTTCTCTCTTCCATTCCATTCCTTATTCTATTCTATTCTATTCCATTCTCTATTCTATTCTATTCTATTCTATTCCATTCCATTCCATTCCATTCTCTATTCTGTTCTATTCTATTCTATTCTATTCTATCTATTCTATTCTATTTCTATTCCTATCCCTATTCTACTCTACTCTATTCTTTTTCTATTCTATTCTATTCCATTCTTTATTCTATTCCTATTCTGTATTTTATTCTATCCTATTTATTCTTTATTTTGCCCTGAAAGTGAGACGATCAAATTATCCAAGCATCTGGGGTTTGACAATGAATTCTTCCCAAACTTTTGGTAGGGTAACTTGGAAATTTATTTCATCTTATTTTTTTAAAATTTGTATCCCACCTTTATTATTATTTTTACAAGTCAAGGTAAGAAACATATCCAACACGCCTTCCTCCCCCAGCCACAAACCTGTGAAGTGGATTGGGCTGAGATAAGTGATTGGCCCAAAGTCATCCAATTGGCTTTCAACACCTAAGGCGGGACTAGAACACACAGTCTCCAGGTAATTGGCCCAAAGTCACCCGGCCAGCTTTCGTGGCTAAGGCAGGGCTTGAACTCAGAATCCCCTGGTGATTGGCCCAAAGTAATCCAGCCGGGTTTCATGGCAGAGGCGGGATCAGAACTTGGTTGTTTCCTGGCAGATGTTTCTTTACCAAACTAGGCAATATCATCAGTGCTACAAGGAAGATTTGCAGCAAACCCCAGTAGCACTGATGATGTTACCTAGTTTGGATCATGAAACGTCTGCAAGAAAACCCCCAAGCTCAAAGAGCACCATGGACCCCACAGTCCTCTTCTTCCTTCTACTCCTCCTCTTCCCCTTCTTCTTCCTTTGCCCTCCTCTTCCTCCTCCTCCACTCCACAATCTCCACTTCCTTCAAGCACTGATGATGTTACCTAGCTGGGCAACAAAATGTTTGCAAGAAAACACCAAGCTCAGAGAGTAAGCAAGGCTACAGTAATAATTACTTATTGTAATGTTTTGGAATGGAGAACAGAGCCACCTCTACACCAATGAAGCTCTCTGTAAGCCTCCAGAAAAACAGACAACCCACCTAAGGAAATCGACTGGAATTTCAGAATCGTTCCAGTGGTCGACTAATTTCATTTGTGCACCTGGCTCTCCTCATCCATGATGCCCCCGTTCCTCCCCACTGGCTTTCTCTGGCCTGCCAGTTTCCCCGGGTTGTAGCTCACTTGTGTCTAGTGGGCTTGCTTTTTCATTTTCTTGCATAAACCAGATTTTCAGGCATGGGTATACGAGGGTGGGAAGGGTTAGGGGGCGCTGGAGATTAAAACAGATCATTTTGCACCCTCCTAAATTCCCACTTTGGACCCAGAAAAGAGGATTCTGGGGGCAGCCCCCTCCCCAAATCAGGAACGCCCCCCCTCGACCTTCTCTTGCTTCCAGAAGTTTTGGGTGCTCCCTCACTGAAGGCTTTCAAAGAGAGAACACACCACCGTTTGTCTAGCAGGTGGTTGGACTAGAAGACCTCAGAGGGCCCCCTCCCAATTCTAATATGCTATATATTCTAGATCCGAAGGAAAGTATCTGTGTCTTCGGCCTGTTTCCAGGGGTTAAGCAAGACCCTTGGCCGCCCAAAACTGCCCGCTCCCCACCGAGGAAAGAGGGGGGAAGCCTGCAGACGGGAGAAGAAAGCCCAGCGCTCCGACTGCCCTCCCAAATCTGCGGCGCTAGCGGGGAAGGGGGGCTTCTAGGAAGCCGGCGCTGCGCCCTTTTTGCCTCTCCAGCTGCAGGCAACTTTCGGGGAGTGGGTGGGAGGAAGGGGGTCCCGTAGCCCTCCCCGGGGCGGGTCCCCGGATTTTTTTGTTTTTTTGTTTTGCCTGCGCTTTCTCTCCTCCTCTCGCCCGGGCTCTTGCATTCCTGCCTCTTGACTCAGGCCTGGAGGAGAAGAAGGCGGCGGGCGCTCGCTGGGCTCTCGCTCGCTGCACCAGGAAGCGTGTGCGGCCCGCAGCATGTAAAGCGAGCGGAGGCAGCGCTAGACAGGCGAGGAAGGAAGGAGGAGGAGGAGGAGGAGGAGGAGGAAGACGGCTCGGCCATGGAGGACGGCACCGACGAGGAGACGGTGGAGCTGCCCCTGACCAACGGTACCCCGGGATCGAGGGGCGGCGGCGGCGGCGGCGGCGGGGATCCCACCGGGAGGGTCCCTCTTTCCCCACCCCCTGCTGGAGCGCAAAGGGGACCTTGGAGACGCCAGCCGCGCCTAGGGCGCACCGCGCGCCCTTGGAGCCTCTCCAAGCCGGGACGCTCGGGGAAAGGGGGTCCCGAAGGGTGGTGGTCGGAGGCGGGGGGCGGCGGATTGAAATGTCAGGCTGACAACTGGATCCCCCCTCCCCCCCCCAAGTCGATCTGCGGGAGGAAGGCGACCGCGGAGGCCCGCGGAGTTCGGGGCGCAGGGAGGAGAGCGGGCCGAGACGGGGCGCGCGCCAGTGAGGGGCGAGCCTTCCTTTTTGGGGGGGGGGTCTGGATCGGGAAGGGGATCGGGCGCCCCTGGCTGCCACAGTAGCAGAAGAGATATTTGGGGGGGGGTTTGTTGTCAGAGACGCAGGGCGCGGGCATCATCCCTTGGGAAGTTATTCTGGCCAGGAGCGCAGGAGGGGTCGTGTGGGGGGGGACCTCTCCCCGTCCCCGCGATGCGGGGAGCGGCGGGCCACCAGTTGCTTCTCCCCCTCCCCCGCCTGCTTTGCAAGAGCAGGAGTGGAACCCAGAGCCGGGCAAAGACAGGGGGCTGCCTGGCAGTGCCAACCCCGTCCCCGGGACCCCCCAGCCAGCCAGGTGACCCCCTTTGCAAAGAGGTTGGAGCTGGCCAGGCCTGGCCGAGTGTTATTTTTCAAAGTGGGGGAAGCCCCGCCCCTTAATGGATGCAAGCCCCGCCTCTCCGCCCAGCTGGAACCGGGGCTCGTGTGTGTGTGTGTGTGGTGTGTGTGTGTATATGGGGGGGGGGTTTGTTATATGTGCCTCTGAATCACCAGCCCACCCCCGTCGGGATTGGCACGTGGGGGCGGGCTGGGGGCGCCAGAGAACGAGCGAGCAGCCGCGGCGCCTGCAGGCGGCGCCAGGTGGGTGGTGGGAGGCGGTGGAGGGGTGGTGGTGCAGAAGGCTGTTTGTGGGGCGGGAGGGGGTGTTTCACGGCTCAACGCCCCCTCTGCCTTCAGCATTTGAACACCCTTACATGAAAGCGCTATTAAACTGTGCAAGGATGAGCAAGGCGCACCTGGCTTTAAATTGGGGGGGGGGGTGAGCTGGTGCAAACTGGGGAAGGAGCCCCCCCTCACTGGGCTGAGATCGAGCCTTAAGGCAGCCCCCCCTCTTTTGGCCGCCAAGGGGTGCAGATTAAGGAGCTTGCCTTTTTCCCATTTCCCGGATGGAAAACTTAAGGCTCCCTCTGTATAACACTGGCCGATCTCAGGAGCACCTATAGATCCGTGTTTTGCAAAACGTGGCAACGTTGAGAGGTGTGTGGGTTTGCTGGCTGGGGGATTCTGGGAGTTGAAGTCCACACACACACACCCCTCCCAAAGTTGCCAAACATGGACCAATAGCACATTGAGCGTGGAAGGAACCCACTTTCTGACTGTCAAAAGCTGTCAAAAGCCCAGTTAAACTGATTTCCTGTGTGAATGCAGCGCCTTCATCTTTGGGTGTCCGGGTTAAATACGTTGTCTGAACCCAGCTGTAGGTATAGCGCGTAGCCCCAACCCCATTTGCCTCACTTGTCAATCAACCCCTCCCTTTCCAGGATTTCATTATCATAAATCTGGATCATAGAGCGATAAGGCCCAAACACACTTTAACATGCCCTTTAAGCCGAGGAAGTTTTAAGTAATGCGTGCTATTTGTCAGTCAAGGTGTCAGAAATGGAGCCTCCAGCTAGCAGGGCAATCTACCTTTGAGAACAGCGCACTGGGAAGACATAAGGACGGGACCTTGTTTTGTGAGAAGTGTTTGCTGGGTGTTTGGTAGGAGGGATGATGGATTAGGGAACGAAACGGACGAGGAATGAAATTTCTTTCGGATGTTCTCCTTTCAATTACCTCGATAGCATTTTTTAAAAATAAATAAATCCACTTTTGCAAATCACAATGAGAAAAGAGCAGGATGGGACAGAATAAAAAAACTTTATTGTCACTTTAAACGTACACCAATCGGCGTACGTTAAAAGGAAAATTTTGTTGCATTCTCTTCTCGAAAGGTAACCATTATGCATGTACCCACACACAGAGAATGGGCGTCTAATGCTCCGTGCGTGGGTCTTTTCTTCCTGACTGCCTTTTAAGCATGGGTGAATGATTACTCCAGAGGCCCCGAAGGAGAAGGGAATGGTTTTAAAAGGGCCCTGTTTTTTAAAAAAAAAAATTAAAAATTCATATTTATATGCTGCCCTTCTCCGGAGACTCAGGGCGGCTTACAATCTTTTGGAGCACAACCCAATGCGCTCAGCAATAGCCTTCATTCCATTGTATATGCCTGCTTATTACTAAGCGGCATTTTTACAAAGTCAGCTTATTGCCCCCAACAATCTTGGGTCCTCCATTTACCTACCCCGAGAGGATGGAAGGCTGAGTCAACCTTGAGCCTGGTGGGATTCGAGCCTGCACTAATTGCAGGCAGCTGGAGCTAAGTGCTAGGCATTTAACAGCCTGCACCACCAAGGCTCTTTTTAATTTAATTTTAAGCACACGGCGCTCAGGGAAGTTGAGTTGATGTACAATAGAAGAAAATGTAGGGGGAAACCCACAGATCCCTTTAGCCCAGAAGATTTAAGCAAGGGCCGTGTTTGTGCATGGAAAAAAGAGGGCCTTTGGGCTGGTAGGCTCCAGGGCAAGTGTAGGCCCGCTCAACTGCCTCTTGGCTAACCTGTGAGTCACCTGCCCGGAAATGGGGTGTCTCCCAGGAAATTGGGTGGGGAGGTGTGACTTGTGCATGAGCAAAGGTTTCAGTGATGAGGAGGCACTGAGAGGTTGCCCCTCGGATCCCTTGGGGAAGTCCTGGATCAACCTACCCCAGTGTTTCTCACTCTCAGCAACTTTAAGGTGGGTGGACTTCAGTTCCCAGAATCCACCAGCCAGCATGAATTCCCCAAATTCACCAGCCACATACATAGTTTTATGTGTGCTAGCTGAGGAATTCTCGGAGTTGAAGTCCACTCATCGGTTGCAGGAACTGGGCCTGGCTAGTCTAGGGAACAGAAGGACCAGGGGAGACATGAGAGGAGTCTTCCAATATTGGAGGGGCTGCCCCAGAGAGGAGGAAGGGGCTAAACTATTTCTAAAGCACTTGAAGGCCAGACAAGGAACAATGGATGGGAACTGAACAAGGAGAGATTCAACCTGGAAATAAGGAGGAATTTTCTGACAGTGAGAACAATCAACCCATGGAACAGAAGTTTCCTTCAGGAGTTGTGGGAGCATCAGCACTTGAGACTTTCAAGAAGAGATTGGACTCCCATCTGTCAAAAATGGTGTAGGGTCTCCTGCTTGGGCAGTGGGTTGGACTAGATGACCTACCAGGTCCCTGATTATCTGTTATGATCTTTAAAGCACGCTGGCTGCGGAATTCTGGGAGTGGAAGTCCACATATCTTAAAAGCACTGGCTGGGGAATTCTGGGAGTCAAAATCCACTCATCTTTAAAGCATGCTAGCTGGGGAATTCTGGGAGTTGAAGGCCACTCATCTTTAAAGCATGCTGGCTGGGGAATACTGGGAGTTGAAGTCCACCTATCTTTAAAGCATGCTGGCTGCGGAATTCTGGGAGTGGAAGTCCACATATCTTAAAGCACACTGGCTGGGGAATTCTGGGAGTTGAAATCCACTCATCTTTAAAGCATGCTAGCTGGGGATTTCTGGGAGTTGAAGTCCACCTAGCTTTAAGGCATGCTGGCTGGGGAATTCTGAGAGTCGAAGTCCACACAGTTTAAAATTGCTGAGTTGAGAAACACTGCCTCTCACGGACTACCAATTAGTGTGACCATTTAGTTCAAAAAATTAAATTCATCTCATAAATCAGGGAAGTGGGTTAGAGGGTTACGCTAGGTTGGGAAAAGATGGTCTGATGCAGTTAACATTTTAAAAAATTATGTTGAAGTTAAAGTGTACAGGGGGAAAGAAGTCTGAAATAGAGCCTGTATAATAAATTCAGTCTGCTGTAGCCAAAATGCCAATGCATTTTGTCAGGTAGCCTCTAAATCCAGTAGTCAGTTAGATAATTGTTGTGACCCTACAGATTGAGAATTGCTGGGGGACTTTAGGAAGTTGTGGGGGACACCAAATGTGTTTATTTATTTTTAGTTGATTTGCTCTGATCAGCATTCACTAGGAATGGCGTGAATATCATTTTATGGTTATTTGTGGCGATTGTTATTCGAGCAGTCAATTGCTGGAGACCCATACTTTAGATTTTTTTTTCAAGAGGCTTGTACCAGATGTTGTTGATAAAGGGATCTTTGTCACTTGTTGTTTGTATCTTATGATGAATGATTGTAACTTTAATTATCCATGACCTGTCACTTTGTTGTTTGCATGTACACTGAGAACTTATGCACTGGAGACAAATTCCTTGTGTGTCCAATCACACTTGGCCAATAAAGAATTCTCTTCTCTTCTCTTCCCCTCTACTCTATTATTCTATTCTATTCTATTCTTCTATTTTATTCCCTCTTCTCTTCTCTTCTGTATTCTACTCTATTCTCTACTCTGTTCTCTTTTCTTTTCTTTTCTCTTCATCTTAAGTGTTTGTTTTCGTATTGTTTTTAAGGAAACTTTGTTTCCCTTACTTTTGAAAGCTTACTATTTCCCCTGGTTTGGCACTCCTCTCATACCTAAATAAATAAAATGTTGCTTTTAAAAAGAAACAGATATGTTTGGTTTCGCAATTCTCTTGAAGGCATCTTTTCAAATCATCCAACCCAATTCTTGTGCTTAGGGGAAGAAAAGCAGATAACTGTGCTGCCCCCTTAAATATTTTCATTTTTTCCCCTTCTTTCAATTGGTTATTTTGCTTATCCCTGAACTCCCTTGAAGCCTCGAGGACTTGTTCTCTTGTCTCTTGAATGGGTCAAATTATTATTTTATTCTTGGGACTACAAAGTCTGGAACTGCTCTTTGGAACAACAGCCCCAGCCTGAAAAAAGAAACTGGATCCAAATCACACTGGCAAAGATTTCTAGTCCTCAAATGCAGGCTGGGAGTTCAGAGACAATTCTGCCCTGAAAAATGGGAGAGGGTTGGGCTACATGACCTCTGTGTGTCCTTCCAAGGTTAGGCTTTTTTACGTGGAATATAATTGGGGTTTAAATTCTTGGGCTGTTGTGGTTCGCTGGCAGCCGGTGCAGATGGCAACGGAATCAGACAGTGGGGAAGAACGGGGACCAGTCCAGGAGTCTGGATAGGACTCGGACGAGGGTCCTGTGTCAGATGCAGAGATGGGGCCAGGACCATCTGGGAGTGGGGTGCTGCCTCTGGAGCCTTCTGAGTCTGGCAGCAGCAAGGCAGAAGAACAAGGGGAGCCTGTTCCCAGTGCGCGTATGCACAGAGCTGCCAGAAGGCAAGAGCAGCTAAGACAAAAGGGGCGATTCGGGAATAAGGCTGGGAGGTGATTGTCCCTCCCATAAGGTATAAAAGACAGGCAAAGATGATGAAACGCTTTGCAGGAAGCAAAGTCGTTCATTCGGTTCAGATTCATTCTTGAAGCTCTTTGTACTTCAGTTGGCTTTTTTTCCTGGTTCATTGGACACTTCTGTCGTTGGCAGCACTTCACGGGAAGAAAGGTGGGTGCTTATCTCGAGGGAGCTTCATTCCCGGCTGGGAATGAAAATAATTCCCAGCGTTGCAATAAAACAAGACTTGTTTTTAAAATAAGCATGTGTGTAATTACGGTGTTAGAAGCCTTGATCAGAACATGGGCTGGGATAAAAAAATCTGGATTTCGGATTCTTTTATCGGCGGGATAACACATGCGTGTTTTGTCTCCCTTTCCCCCCCGACAGCAAATTTAACTGGGCACGATGAGGAGAAAGTGGGGATGGAAAATTTTGAACTGCTAAAAGTCCTGGGGACGGGAGGTAAGTGCAAACCATGTTTGCAAGGTTTTTTTAAGCAAGCGTTCCTTTCTCTCTCTTTTTTATACCAAAGGAAGAAGAAAAAACCCATTAAGAATCTCGAAATTGCAGCTATTTTTCACTCTGATTCAGGGGGAGGGATTGAAAAGTGGAGCTTGAAGGGAAATGAAATACAGGCTGTCCATGAATTATGACCGTCGAGCCCCAAATTTCTGTTGCTCAGCGAAACATTTTGTCAAAAAGTGAAGTTTGCCCCCTTTTACGAGCTTTCTTGCCACCGTGGCGAAGTTGAATTTCATTTCAATTTCATTGTACACATGTTGTGCATTGACAATAAACGTTTGATTTGATTTGATTTGAGTGTTTAGTAACACAGTTGTTAAGTGAATCTGGCTTCCCCGTTGACTTTGCTTGCAAGAAAGTTGCAAAAGGAGTGTCAGGATTCCGCCAGTTTCCCCCCTCAATTAAATCATGAGTCTCGAGCCAAACTTCTAAAACTTCAAAAGGATTTATTGGGAGTTAACATGTCCTGCACTGCCTGGATGTGGCCAACTCTGAGGCACATAATTCACTGTCACCCTTGACCCTGGTTTTCCCCCATCCCCTGGGTCTATTGTAATTCATATTCTCCAATGGGACACATCCATAGCCCAGAGTCATCAATCATTCTCTCCAGTTAGAATTTTGTGCGGCAGAAACTTCAGTCATCTAGTTACTATGTTTGAAAACATTTATGGAATGAAATATTTTATGAGTTGACAAGGAGACATCCACACTATGCGACCGTCATATATAGCAGCCAGGTGACAAGCATCCTAATTTTGATCCCGTGACTACGGGGATGGCGCAACGGCTGTCAGTGTGAACAACGGTCATAAGCTGCTTGTTTCGGTGCTATCGTAACCGGTCACTAAATGAACGGTTGGAAAGAGAGGACCGCCTGCTAAGCCCAGCCCCCTTATTACTCCTCCTTCTGCCCTTCAGCCTACGGGAAGGTGTTCCTGGTCCGTAAACTAACCGGCCATGATGCCAGCAAGCTGTACGCCATGAAAGTGCTCCGCAAAGCGGCCATCGTCGCCAAAGCCAAGACGACCGAGCATACGCGCACCGAACGGACCGTCCTGGAGCACGTCCGCCAGTCGCCTTTCCTCGTGACGCTGCATTACGCCTTCCAGACGGATTCAAAGCTCCATCTGATTCTCGGTAGGTGGGGAGAATCGAGGCCGGAGGAGAAATGGGAGGATGGGATTGGGAGGGGGGGACACACTTTGGCCAGCGCTAAGGGTTCGATCCAAACCTCTCCTGCTGCTTCCTTCCCAGATTACGTGAGCGGAGGAGAGCTGTTCACTCACTTGTACCAACGGGACCATTTCTCAGAGGATGAAGTACGGTTCTACAGCGGGGAGATCATTTTGGCACTTGAGCACCTCCACAAGGTGAGAACTCTTTTATTTATTGGTTTCTTAAATCTTCTAGGCTGCCCGTCTCAGCTGAAGTAAAGGATGGGATAGGATAGGAATAGAATACAAAATGTAGAATAGAATAGAATAGGAGTAGAGTAGAGAGTAGAGTAGAATAGAGTAGAGTGTAGAGTAGTGTAAAATAGAATAGGAATAAAGTGTAGAGTAGAGTAGAATAGGAGTAGAGTGTAGAGTAGAGTAGTGTAAAGTAGAATAGGAGTAGAGTAAAATGTAGAATAGAGTAGAATAGAGAAGAGGAGGAAGGAGAATGGAATGCAATGGAATGGAATAGAACAGAACAAGGAATAGAATAGAGTACAAAATGTAGAATAGAATAGAATAATAGAACAGAATATAGAATATAGAATGTAGAATAAAATGTAGAATATAGAATGTAGAATAGAATGGATTCCTTTAACTTGAACTTGATTCATCTAACCCAGCATTGATAGGGAATGGTGGCTTGGAGTTTCACGCGCCAAAGTTCCTGCTGCAAGATGCAGCAGTTAAAATCTTATTGCAAGTAGTCCTTGACTTATGACCATTCATTTCTTGGCTGTTTGAAGTGATGACAGCACCTGGGGGTGGGTGTAAAAGGGGCTTATGACCAGGGTCCTCAAATTTATGACCTCCACATGGTGCTGCGATTTGAGCGCTTGGCAAAAGTCGTACAATTATTAACAGTGGCCTTGGATCACGTTGATCCCCATTTCTGACCTTTCAAGCCGGCTCCCGAGAACCAAACGGGGGAAGCCAGCAAGGAAGGTTGCAGAGTCAGGATCATATGACGTCTCGCTTAACGACCGTGGGCGATTCATCTAACAACCCCATTAAAAACTGCTTCATGAATTCACTGTCAGATGATTGTGGTTTTGTTGGCACAAGGGGCCAAGGGGTTGCCTTTCTCTTTCCTCAGCTTGGCATCATTTATCGGGACGTGAAGCTGGAGAACATCTTGCTGGACAATGAGGGGCACGTGGTGCTGACCGACTTCGGCCTGAGCAAGGAATTTGTGACGGAGGATGTGAGTTCGGTTTGTTCGGGAAAACTCCCGTCCTCCCCTAACGGCATCCGTTGGTTGTCTGGTTGCTGGGATCAGGGTCTAGGCCAGGGGTCTCCAAACTTGGCCAACTTTAAGGCGTGTGGACTTCAACTCCCAGAATTCTCCAGCCAGCAGAATTCTGGGAGTTGAAGTCCACACGTCTTAAAAGCTGGCCAAGTTTGGGGACCCCTGGCATGGACCGAACTGAGTAGTAATGGGCAGGGGGTTGGGGTTGGGTCTTTGTAGAGGAGACCAGCATTGCTTGGAGAATCAGCTCCAGGGAGTAGCGGCCAGTTTTTGCCAGAAATGTGGAAGATGCTGTGGACTTCAGTTCCCAGGATTCCCCAGGGCTGGCTGAGGAATTCTGGGAGTTGAAAATCCCCAAGTTGCCAAATTTGGAGAGCCCTGGACTAGATAATCCTCAGTTCTGATCTGGCTGCTGGTTTCTTCTCTTCTTCAGTCTTCCAGAAAATGTGACTCTTTACTGATTGTCATCAAAACCCATTTTTCCTTCCTTCCTTCCCTTTCTTCTTCCTTCCTCTTCTTTCTTCCTTCCTCTTTTTCTTCCTTCCTTCCTTTCTGTTTCTTCCTTTCTTTTCTTTCTTCCTTTCTTTTTTCTTCCTCCCTCCCTCCCTTTGTCTCTCTCCTTCCTTTCTTTCTTTCTTTCTTTCTTTCTTTCATCATTCCTTTTTCTTTCTTTTTTCTTCTTCCCTCCCTTCCTTCCTTTGTCTCTCTCCTTCTTTCCTTTTTTTCGTTTTTTCCTTCCTTTCCTTTTTCTTTATTCTTCCTTCCTCCTTCCCTCCCTTTCTTTCTCCTTCCTTTTTCCTTTTTCTTTCTTTCCTTTCTTCCTTCTTCCTTCCTTCTTCCTCCCTTCCTCCCTCTTTCTTCCTTTTCTTTCTCTCTCCTTCCTTCCTTCCTTTTTCCTTTTCCTTTCCCCTTGCCACAGAAAGAACGGACCTTCTCGTTTTGCGGCACCATCGAATACATGGCCCCCGAGATTGTACGCAGCAAAAGTGGACACGGCAAGGTGAGAAGCTTGCCATAAAATTCTCTGTGCCAGAGGGGCCAGAGCCCGGAAAGCAGGTTTCTCAAGTATCGGGGGGCGGAAAAAAGGAGGCAGCATTAATTGTCTGTGCCAAAGCTTTCAATAAAGTCCAGGTGGGAAAGCTTTTTCCAGTAGAGGGGAAGACATATCTTTGGGGGGGGGGGGAGCAAGTGGAAGAAAGCAAAGTACAGTAGTCCTCGACTTACAACCACCATTGGGACCAGCATTTCCACTGCTAAGCCAGACAGCTGTGAAGCGAATCGTCCCAATTTTACGGCCTTGCTTTTGCCAGTTGTTAAAAGTATCACAGAGTTCGTCAACTCATAAAATATTCCTATGGACTTTTTAGAGTTGCCAACAGAAAGGGAGGGAAGGAGCAGTGCAGCAGCTTGCAAACCAAAAGTGCATTCCATAAAGGTTTTCAAAGATAGTAATTAGGTGACTGAAGTTTCTGCCGTACAAAATTCTAGTTGGAGAATGTGATTGATGACTCTTGGCTATGGTTGTGTCCCATTGGAGAATATGAATTATATTAGGGGGTGGGAGGAAACCAGGGACAATGAATGATGTGTCTCAGAGTCGGCTACACCCAGGCAGTGCGGCATGTTTACTCCTAATAAATCTTTTAAGTTTTGGAAGTTCGGCTCGAGACTCATGATTTAAATGGGGGTAATTTCCTGACACAGTTGTTAAGTGAATCATTCAGTTGTTCAGTGAATCCAGATTCCTCTCCCCCGTTAATTTTGATTGTTGGAAGCCAGCAGAAAAGGTCACAGATGGGGAAATCACATGATCCCAGGACATGGCAACCATCCTAAATGCAGGCTGGTTGCCCGAATTTTCATCATGTGACCATCAGGATGTCGTGCCAGTCGTAAGCGTGAGGGCCAGCTTGTCTGTCCCTTTTTTTCAATGCTGTTGGAACTTCAAGCAGTCGCTAAACGGACATTCGTAAGTCGAGGACACCACCCCCAGTCCTGAGTTGCCTTCTTTCCTCCTTGCAGTCTGTGGACTGGTGGAGTTTGGGAATCCTGGTTTTTGAGCTTCTGACCGGCGCGTCTCCTTTCACACTCGAAGGGGAGAAGAACTCGCAGGCGGAGGTCTCCAGGTGAGGTGGGGGGAGACAGGGAGGGGGGCAGGTAGCCGATGGAATGAGGGGCAAAACCAAACCAGATACAGGAGTGATGGAAGGAGGTGGGGGAGAGAGAGAGAGAGAGCTTGAAGTCGACAGACATAGTTTCATTCCCGGGGAGAGAAAACAAATAATCCAAGCAAAAAGCATGAAAAAAAAAGTAAAAAGTGGTATTTCAATGACTCCTTGCTGGCTACCAATGGACCAGCGGGAGGTCCGTATTCAGGCCAGGCACAGTTGCCTGGCTAGGAGAGGACATTTTTATACACCTAAAAGGGATATTTTCCCTGCTGCTTCCGACTTCTTGAACCTTGGTGGCACAGTGGTTAGAGAGCGGTACTGCAGGCTACTTCTGGTGACTGCCAGTTGACTGCAATTTGGCAGTTTGAGTCTCACCAGGCTCAAGGTGGACTCAGCATCCCATCCTTCTGAGGTCGGTCAAATGAGGACCCAGATGGTTGGGGGCAAGAGGCTGACTCTGTAAACCGCTAATAGTCCTGTAAAGCACTGTGAAGCGGTATATAAGTCTAAGTGCTATTGCTATTGCCCTTCCGCCCTTCCGCCCTTCCTTCCTTCCCTTCCCTTCCCTTCCCAGTGGTTAGAATGCAGTATTGCATGCTAACTCTGCCCATTGCCAGCAGTTCGATCCTGACCAGCTCAAGATGGAGTCAGCCTTCTGTCCTTCCGAGGTCGGTAAAACAAGGACCCAGATTGTTGGGGGCAAGAGGCTGACTCTGTAAACCATTTAGAGAGGGCTGTGAAGCACTGTGAAGCGGTATATAAGTCTAAGGGCTATTGCTATCTTCCTTCCTCCCTCCCTCCCTCCCTCCCTCCCTCCCTCCCTCCCTCCCTCCCTGGGGTTAAAATACACTATTGCAGGCTAACTCTGCCCACAGACAGGAAGTTTGATCCTGACCGCCTTAATGTTGACTCAGCTGTCCGTCCTTCCGAAGTCATTAAAATGAGGACCCATTTGACTCTGTAAACCGCTTAGAGAGGGCTGTGAAGCACTGGAAAGTGGTATATAAGTCTAAGGGCTATTGCTATTGCTATTCTAGACGGATCCTGAAGTGCAGCCCACCCTTCCCGTCGCTCATCGGCCACGACGCCCGCGACCTGCTGCAGAAGCTCCTGTGCAAAGAGCCCAAGAGACGCCTGGGCTCTGGCCCGACGGGGGCCCAGGAGATTAAAGAGCACCCCTTCTTCAGGGTAAGGCCTGCGAGTCCTGCGCCTGCCTTTGGGACGCTGAGCAGGGCTGATTCCTGATCAGCCTTTCCCTCCTGAGTCCTTTCCCAGAGAATTGTGTGTGCAAAGGATTGGGAGAAACGATTGTCACTGCGCAATGCCTGGTTTTATTGTGCTTCGTTGGGGTTTTATCTTTGTTTAGAGCAGGGATCTCTAACCTCAGTGACTTTTAAGGTGTGTGGACTTCAACTCCCAGAATCCTCTAGCCAGTGTTTTGGGAGTCAAAGTTCACCCATCTTCAAGCATACTAGCTGGGGAATTCTGGGAGTGGCAGTCCATCCCTCTTAAAGTACGCTGGCTGGGGAATTCTGGGAGTCGAAGTCCATCTCTTTTAAACCTTGTTGGCTGGGGAATTCTGGGAGTCGAAGTCCATCTCTTTTAAACCTTGTTGGCTGGGGAATTCTGGGAGTCAAGTCCATCTCTTTTAAACCTTGTTGGCTGGGGAATTCTGGGAGTCAAAGTCCATCTCTTTTAAACCTTGTTGGCTGGGGAATTCTGGGAGTCGAAGTCCATCTCTTTTATTTACTTATTTATATTTATTTTATTAGATTTATATGCCGCCCTTCTCCGGAGACTCAGGGCGGCTTACAATTTTTGGAGCAACCCAATGCACTCAGCAATAGCCTTCCTTCCATTGTATATGCCTGCTTATTATTACTAAGCGGCATTTTTACAAAGTCAGCTCATTGCCCGCAACTATCTTGGGTCCTCAGTTTACCTACCCCGAGAGGATGGAAGGCTGAGTCAACCTTGAGCCTGGTGGGATTCGAGCCTACAATTGCAGGCAGCTGGAACTTAAGTGCTAGGCATTTAGCAGCCTGCACCACCAAGGCCTAAAACTTGTTGGCTGGGGAATCCTGGGAGTTGAAGTCCACCCATCTCGAAATTGCTGAGGCTGGGAAACAACTGAGCTGGTTTATCTCTGCAGCCTAGTTATATCTTCTCCCCAATATTTTTCCCCCCTCCAGGTCTTGGACTGGGTTGAACTAGCAGCGCGCCGGGTCAGGCCGCCGTTTAAACCCCTCATTCGCCACGAGTTGGACGTGCGAAACTTTGCCGAAGAATTCACCAGCTTGGAGCCCATCTACTCTCCGGCTGGGACCCCTCCCAGCCTAGACCGTGTCTTCCAGGTGCGTCCCTCCCAAGTGCCATATTTCCATAGGTATTGCAGATGGCTGACCTCATTTTATGATGGTTAATTCTTTAAAAAACCCAGCACTTAGTAAGGCAAAACTTAACAAAACTACAGCAAAACTGGACAAAACTACCAAAGAATGGGTTCGTTTAACCACTGCAGCATTCACAACGATGACCACCGGGTTCATTTAACAGCCAACACAGAAAGCATCATAAAATTGGGTGTCATTAAAGCCGTAATAGGCAGGCAGTCGTAATTCAAGGACGCTCTGTCATTGGATAGGGTTCATTGCAAGCATTTGTGAAAAGGTTTTAATATTTGCAGCAAGCTGTTGTTAGTCTATTAAACCCGTCAATAATGTTCTATCGGGAATAATATTTGCGGCAAAATGAACTTTAAGGGTAGGGAAAATGTCAGGCTAATATTCTCAGACCCCAAGTCCCAGAGCAGGCACCTTGGGAAGTGTAAGTTCAAGGCAATAACATTAAAATTAAGTGGCCAGAATTGTCATTTCGCTGCTTTGGATTGCTCTCTGTATTCAAACTTGCTGGACAAGGAACCTGAACGTGGGGGGGATTCCATGAACATAAGCCACAGGGAGAAGGGAAGTGATCAGAGGGCTTTTGAAAAGATCTTTCCGAGTGGTTAAAAAAAAGGCCAGAAAAATTGTGGTTTTCGCTTTGAAACCAAACGGAGCCCTTTTTTTTTTCTTTCACGATCTAAATCATTTCAGGAAGTGCCCTGCACGAACTTACTCATCTGCGAAGATGGTAGAACAGAATAAAAATAGGGTGTTTTTTTTCATCTTGGAGGACTAGATTTTTTTGGCGGGGGGCTTGGCAAGTTTCAAAATGATCCTTCAAACTTCTTCCTTTTCCTTAGCAACCGGCCAGCAAACCGTGTGTAGATCTCTTGCGGGCTGGGCTGAAATTTCAGGGGTCTTTTAGGGGAAATGACACCCCAAGTACTGGGGTCCTCTTTAATAGTTCAAAAAGAGATGCTTGACTGCTCGCCTCCTGTGTGAGAATGCCCAAAAGGAGCAATCCTCGACTTAACCACCATTTATTTAGCAACCGTTCAAAGTTAGAAACAGGCCCTCAAAAAAGTGACTTATAGACTGACGCCCATTGAAGCATCCTCGGGTCATGTGATCAAAATTCGGGCGCTCAATTTTTTTTTTAATTACATTTATATGCCGCCCTTCTCCGAAGACTCAGGGCGGCTTACAATTTTTGGGATACAACCCAGTGTGCTCAGCAATAGCCTTCCTTCCATTGTATGTGCCTGCTTATTACTAAGCGGCATTTTTACAAGGTCAGCTTATTGCCCCCAACAATCTTGGGTCCTCAATTTACCTACCCCGAGAGGATGGAAGGCTGAGTCAACCTTGAGCCTGGTGGGATTCGAGCCTACACTAATTGTAGGCAGCTGGAGCTAAGTGCTAGGCATTTAACAGCCTGAGCCACCAAGGATTCACCCGACAGATTTTGATCCCCCCACTGAAAGGTGAGTGGGTCGGAAAAATAAATAATGGTGATGGGTAAAGAGGTGGAAGATTCCTGCCCGGATGTCAACCTTGTGCTTGCTGATCTTGTGCAAATCAGAATGCAGAATAATAGAGTCGGAAGGGACCTCGGAGGTCTTCTAGTCCAACCCCCAGGTTAGGCAGGTCCTCCTCAGTTCCAGGTTGCTTCTCCCCTTGATCAGTTTCCCTCCATTGTTTCTTGTCCTGCCTTCTGGTGCTTTGGAGAATAGGTTGACCCCCTCCTCTTCTTTGGGGCAGGCCCTCAGATATTGGAAGGCAGCTGTGATGACCCGGAGTGTAACACAAACGTAACAAAATCCAAAACATAAATAAATGTCCTTTAATGCCTCCAACTTGGCCCCACTGTTCAATAATTCTCAGTTGGAGATAAAACTTACTCAAAAATAGTCTTCAAAAGAAAGCAATACAGTCTGAACTTAATGAGCAGATGGAGGTGAAATAAAAAAGCAAAACAAACTACAATGAAGGAATTTCCACAATGGACCAGGAGAAGTAATTGCCAACTTCAAGGAGATAACAAGGCACAGTCTGTTGGAAGGACGCCAACCAAGATAACTTTAGCCCAAGATAAAACACGCTTTGCTTCTGGCAACGCTGTGTTTTAACCGTCTCTCTTATATACTATTCTCCCCAGCTGCAACCAATGAAGGGGATCATGGCCACTTCCTCTCTCGTAAGGCAAGTTGTTGCCTTCTCCCTTCCTCCCTGCGTGTCCTAGGATGCAGAGGGGATGGGCCTGGTTCTTCCTCTGACTGCCCAGCCGGCCTCTGTCTCTCCCCAGCCTCCTCCACAACTTCTGGAGCCACACCTCCACTCCCTGTCAGCTGTTCTTTCTCTCCCTTAGACTCCAACTCTACCAAGGGGATGACAACAGCTCTCATATCACACAACCCCCAAATTCTTCTCTTCCTTAGGCTAGACGTATTGAATTCCCACATTTGTCTCTGAGGCTGAGTGATTGCAATGCTCTTCCTGCTTTTTCTTTCCAAAAGGGATATTCCTTCATCGCCCCGTCAATCCTCTTCAACCGTAATGCTGTGACTGCTGACGTACTTGAGGCAGCGTATGATGGGGAGCGTCCCCGGAAGATCTGCAGTGGCCCGCAGTGCCATGATGAAGGTAAGGGGGGAACTGTCCTCGGAAGGAGAAGCAGGAAGCCGTAGGAGAGTGATGTCAACTCATAAAACATTCCTAGGCTTGTTTTAGTAGTTGCCATTTTAAAAAAAGTGGGGGGGGGGGAAGGAAGGAAATCTGGAAGAACAGTGCAGCAGTTTGGAAGCGGAAGAACATTCCAACTCTTTATCTTTAAAAGATTGTAACTAAGCTACCAGAGCTTTTGCCGGCGAATATATTTAATTGGAGAACGTGAATGAGGACACCCAGCCTGTGAAGGTGCTCAATTGGAGAATCTGATTTATGACACACCCGGGGGAGGAGAGGGGGAAACAGGGTCACAGGAAACTGTAAATGACATGTGCCAGAGTTGGCTTCCTACAAGGCAGTGCCAGTATGTCGCCTCTAATGAATCCTTTGGCTCGAGAATGATGATTTAATTAGGGTGATTGCTGGAATCCTGACAAGTGGGGCAAATTTTGCGGACGGTGGAATTGCTCAATAGATAGATAGATAGATAGATAGATAGATAGATAGATAGATAGATAGATAGATAGAGAAAGAAAGAAAGAATGAATTCTTTATTGGCCAAGTGTGATTGGACACACAAGGAATTTGTCTTGGTGCAAATGCCAAACGATGAAATATGACGATGAAATTCCTGGCTTACAAACCAGAGGGGCTGGCTTCACACAACTCACCTCGAACACTGCAATGGGGATGTCTGAATGGGGCCTCAAGAAGTTTCCCAAGTCTTATTGATGTACAGGTAGTCCTCGACTTACGACCCCAGTTGAGCCCCAAATTTTTGTTGTGCTAAGTGAAACATCGGCTAAGTGAATTTTGCCTCATTTTACAAGCTTTCGTGTTAAGTGAATCACCGCAGTTGTTAATAGGGCGGTTGTTAAGGGAATCTGACATCCCATTGACTTTACCACCTGCTTAATGGCTGCCAGGGCTTGTGACTGTAACTTTGGAGTGAATTATGGTCGTAAGTCAAGGACGACCTGTAGAAAATCACCAGGTTCCTGCCAGGAAGTTGAAAGTCAAAAGTTTTCATGATAGGCCAGGTATTAATTGGATCCACAGAGTTTGTGGGCATTTGAGGTCATTTAGAAGCCAAATTTAAGTGATTCTACTTGCAATGCGAAGAGCAAGGATCACCATTCTCACTTACTAACTCCCTCCTTCTCTCTCCTTTCTCTCTCTCAGGATTCTTCGTTCTTCCAAAAATATGAGATGGACTTGGTGGAGCCACCCCTGGGTGAGGGGAGCTTCTCTGTCTGCCGCCGTTGCCGACATCGACAAAATGGGACGGAATTTGCGGTCAAAATCATCAGCAAAAGGTAGCAAATTTATATTTTATTTCCGTCCTCCAAAGGGCGTTTTGCCCCTAGCTAGCCTCATCAATCCAGAAAGTTCTATTTTATTTTCTATTTTATTATTATTTATTTTATATTATATTTATTTTATCTTTATTTTATATTTCATATTTTATCTTTATTTCATATTTTATCTTTATTTCATATTTTATTTGATAGATTTTTATTTTATTTATTATTTATCATTTTAATTTAATTTTGGTTCTTTTTATGCTGAGTCGATCTTGGATTTCTGACCCAGAAATGCCCGCTCAGATGCAGCATGCAAAATGCCCCAGGGAAGCTGTGAGCAGGGGCATTTATACACATGGCCTCAGCCAATCAGGAGGGACCAATGGAAGCAGCCAATCGGAAACGCCTTCTAATGCTCCGCCTTTTAAAGGGACAAAGGCCCTAACTGGTGTTTTGCTTATTCAAGCCTGCAAGAGCTGAAATTCGTCTATACTGCTAAGGGCTCAGTCAAATCTTGAGCCAGATTTAAGTGGGTGGCCTGGGCTATTAATATCAGCTAGCAAGGGAAAAAAATCCATTTTCAGTCCTGTTGCTCCCTGTTGCTTCAATGAGAACACGATGCGCGGCGTGGGAAGACCGAGAAAACTTTTTCGCTCCTGATCGGGCTCGTGTTCGAATCCCTGAAATTAAGAGTTGCCCCTTTGGGTAGGAAGGTCAGGCCAGTGGTGCCGCTAAGCTAACTGAAGAGGCTGTTGCTCAATTAAAACTGGTGCTGTGCTGAAAACAGAGGAAGGAATGATGGGTTGCAAAAGCAATGAAATGAAAAAACAAAAAAAAGGACTTCATAGTTGTGGAACGGGCTGAGATGGACGGTGGCATCTTTCTCCTCCTTTTTCCCGGTTCAGGATGGAAGTCAACACCCAGCGAGAGGTGGCGGCTTTACAGATCTGCGAAACTCACCCGAACATCGTCAAGCTTCATGACGTTCACCACGACCAGGTGAGGATCTTCATTCTTGGGAGAGGCCGCTTCTCAAAAACCCAACCTGGGTAAGGCTTCATTACTTGAGACTTTCAAGAGGCTGGACTGCCATCTGTCAGAAATCGTGTAAGGCAGTGGTCGCCAACCAGTAAGCCGGGGACCACTGGTGGTCCGCGAGAAAATTTTGGTGGTCCGAAGAGAAATGTCACCCCCAAAGCAACTCCCAAAAGCAATTAATCCAGGCTACGCGGGAACACAAGGCTTGCATCGCTTGCATTGTGAACAACACAAGGTAGTGAGGGGAGGGGGGAAAGGCTGGAAGGGGGAACTTGCCCCGCTCGCCCCAGGTGCCTGGCTGCTTCTTTCCGCTTCTTTCTTCTGCTTTTGGCTGCACGCAAGGAAAGCAGCAAAAGTCTTTCTTTCTCTCCCCCAAACTCCTCCAGGAATGAGTCTTTGGGATCCTGCAGGGCCTCCTACTCCCAGAGGCTGCGCCGGCACAACAAGTCCCACAAAGACTCATTTCTGGTGGTGTTTGGGGGAGAGAAAGAAAGACTTCTGCTGCTTCTGCTGCTTTCCTTGCATGAAGCCAAAAGTCCACCCCCCTCTCTCCCTGAGAATGGAGCTGGAGACAGTATCCTGCGATCCCAAATAAAGAATGACTGATCGGTAGGAAAACAGGGTGGGGAATTTTCCTGCAGACTTTTTTGGTGATTTTCCCACGGGTCTCTGCTCCGCGGGATTTAAAATTGTGAGTCTGGTGGTCCCTAAGGTCCAAAAGGTTGGCGACCCCTGATATAGTGAGCCACAAGGCAGCCGATACTGGCAAAGATTGCGTGCAGTACTAAACCAACGATGAGTACCGGGCAGAATTATCCGTATCTTAAATGTGTCGAGTAGCCAATTCGATGAGTTTCAAAGCTGTTTTGAGTATCGAGGCGCCGCTGTATGTCCCCTTTTGTCCCTTCTTTGTCTGTAGTATCACACGTACCTGGTGATGGAATTGCTGAGGGGCGGGGAGCTCCTGGACCGCATCAAGAAGAAGCAGCACTTCAGTGAGTCGGAAGCCAGCCAGATCATGCGCAGCTTGGTCTCCGCCGTCAGTTTTATGCATGACTCGGGCGTGGTGCATCGGGACCTCAAGCCCGAGGTACGCTAGGAAAAGGGGAGGCTGGGTTCCCAGGGAAGCCGCTTGGTGAAAGAGCCCAAAACTGCATTTATAGAAGTTTTCTGTTTTCAACCTGACTCACTTTTTTCTTTCTCTTTTTGCTTGGAAGTTGAATTATAAGATAGCAATAGCACTTACACTTATATACCTCTTCACAGCCCTCTCTAAGCCGTTTACAGAGTCAGCCTATGGCCCCCAACAATCTGAGCCCTCATTTTAATGACCTTGGAAGGACGGAAGGCTGAGTCAACCTTGAGCCTGTCAGGATTGAACCCCTGGCTATGGGCAGAGTTAGGCTGCAAGGCTGCATTCTAATCACTGGGAAGAAGGAAGGAAGGAAGGAAGGAAGGAAGGAAGGAAGGAAGGAAGGAAGGAAGGAAGGAAGGAAGGAAGGAAGGAAGGCAATAGCACTTAGACATATATACTGCTTCACAGTGCTTTACAGCCCTCTCTTAAGCGGTTTACAAAGTCAGCCTCTTGCCCTCAACAATCTGAGTCCTCATTTTATCCACCTTGGAAGGACGGTTGTGAAGCGTCTGAACACAAATCAGCTTGACCGAAGGGATGCTGCCAACGGTCGTTAAGTGTGAAAAACAGCCCTAAGTCCCCCTTTTTTTTCTTCCCAGCGCTGTTGCAACTTCGGTCACTCAAGGAGCTGCCCTAAGTCGAGGACTAACCTGCAACGCTTTGTGACTTTGCTCCTAGAATATTCTCTACGCAGACGAGCTGGAGGGGGCCCCCGTGAAGGTGATCGACTTCGGCTTCGCCCGCCTCTGCCCCCAGAATTCGCAGCCCATGCAGACCCCCTGCTTCACCCTCCAGTACGCGGCCCCTGAACTTCTGCAGGACGGCGGCTACGACGAGTCTTGCGATCTGTGGAGCCTGGGGGTGATCTTGGTAGGTTGAACTCGTCAGAAGGGACGGGGAGAGCCGTTCGACTCACGTCGGCGGGCCAAGTTTGGGTATGGCATACCCGGGTTACCAAGGAGGGGCCCTTGGGTGCTCCCCGAGCGTGGCTGGTTTCCTGCAGACGTCTTGTTACCCGGCTAGGTCACATCATCGGTGCTAGAAGGGAGTGGGGGGTTGTAAAGGAGGAGGGCGCTGCAGGAGGAAGAGGAGGAGGGCGGGGTCCTTGGTGCTCTCTGAGTCTGGCTGGTTTCTTGCAGACGTTTCATTGCCCAACTAGGTCACATCATCAGTGCTAGAAGAGAGGGGGGGACTGTGGAGAGGAGGAGGAGGAGGAAGAAGAGGAGAGAACTGTGGGGGTCCTCGGTGCTCTCTGAGCTTGTTTGTTTTCTTGCAGATGTTTCATTACCCTAATTAGGTAATATAATCAGTACTAGAAGGGAATGGGGATTGAGGAGGAGGAAGGGAGGGGAGGAGGAGGAAGGAGGAGGAGGAAGGAGGAGGAGGGGAGAAGAAGAAAAGAAGGAGAAGGAGAAGAAGAGGAGGAGGAGGCAGAGAAGGAGGAGGAGGAAGAGGAAGAAGAAGAAGAAGAAGAAGACGGAGAAGAAGAAGGAGAAGAAGAAGAAGAAGGAGGAGGAAGAAGAGGAAGGAGAAGAAGAGGAGGAGGAGGCAGAAAAGGAGGAGGAAGAGGAGGAAGAAGAGGAGGAGGAAGAAGAGGAGGAGGAGGAAGAGGAAAAGGAGGACAACTGGGGGGCCCTCGGTGCTCTCTGAGCTTGGTGGTTTTCTTGCAGATGTTTCATGACCCCACATCATCCATGCTAGAAGGGAGTGGGGTTTACAGGAGGACTGTCAGCCAGCACTGATGATGTTCCCTAGTTGGGTCATGGAACGTCTGCAAGAAAACCCACCAAGCTCAGAGAGCACCGAGGGCCCCACAGTCCTCCTCCTCCTCCTCTTCCCCTTCTTCTTCCTTTGCCCTCCTCCTCCACTCTACAATTCCCCCCTCCCTTCTAGCACTGATGGTGTTACCTAGTTGGGTCACGAAACGCCTGCAAACAAACAAAGCTGAACCCCACCAAGCTCAGAGAGCGCACCAAGGAGCCCTCCTTTCAACCCTGAGCCACAAATATCCTCCCTTATTGGTGTAGGTACGAAGCATCGATTGTGGTGTTTTGGGCAATGCAAAGTTCTTGGCGTTCAAGACCCAACGTTCCCGCAGCCAGCAGGGCCACGCCATGTTGGCCAGGAGGGGAGGGGGGGACCGTGGGAACTGAAGTGCAGTGAGTTGGGTGGCTCCTGGGTCACACACAGCTCGCGATTTGTGCGTGTGAGTGTGTGTGTGTGTGTGTGTGTGTGTGTGTGGCATTTTACTTTGTGGTTGTACGTGTCATTTGATTTCCTGGTTAAGATTCAGAACGGCTTGTAACTATAGATACAAATGTGTGATTTTTTTGGGGGGGGGGCGGGGGGGGAAGGGAGTAAGAACTAAGAGTCTAATAATTATGTACTAAGAGTCTCCAGAGAGTAAGATTCTTTCTGCTGTCGGCAGAACTGGAGGCGGGGGCGACAGTGATATCTGGTGCAAATTTGGGAGTCGGTTAGACAAAGAGCCCGTTGGATTTCGCAACTAATGGGAGAGAATATTTCTAGGGTTGAATTGTGGGGTTGCTTGCTGCTCTCTGAGCTGGGTTGGTTTTTCTGCAGATGTTTCACCACCCAACGAGGTAACATCATCAGTGCCAGAAGAGGGAAGGAGGAAGAGAAGAAGGATGGGGTCCTTGGTGCTCTTCCGAGCTGGGTGGTTTTCTTGGGAGACGTTTCATGGCCTGACTTGGTAACATCATCAGTGCTAAAAGGGAGATGGGTTTGTGGGGAAGAGGAAGGAGGAGGAGGAAGAGGGAGAAGAGGAAGAGGAGGAGGACAACTATGGGGTCCTTGGTGCTCTGAGCTTGTATGTTTTTTTTTGAAGCATTTCATGACCCAACTAGGTAACATCATCAGTACTGTGAGAGCCAACCCCACTCCCTTGAAGCACTGATGAGGTTCCCTAGTTGGGTCACGAAATGCCTGCAAGAATGTTTCAGTGACCCAAATATTACTCAGCTCAGAGCACCAAGGACCCCCACAGCCCCGCCCACTCCTTCTCCCCTTCCTCCTTTTCTTCTAGCACGGATGATGTTACCTAGTTGGGTCACAAAATGTCTGCAAGAAAACCCACCAAGCTCAGAGCACCGAGGACCCCACAGTCCACTTCCTCCTCCCCCTTCTCCTTCCTCTGCATTTTGCAATCCTCCCTCCCTTCTAGCGCTGATGATGTTCCCTAGCTGGGTCACGAAACGTCTGCAGGAAAACAACCACGCCCAGAGAGGCCCGACGACCTCACAGATTTTGTAATTGTTCGGGGGCATTGAGGGTAACCAGGGGTTGAGGACAGTCAAACCTCCCTATTTAGTCTTCTGGGGTGGGCATCTCTTTTTACCACCACCCTTCAAGGTAGGACAGGCTGCAAGTCACATGGGGAGAGGAGACGCTGCTGCATCCCCTTCGGCTCATCTCTCTTCTCCTCCTTCCAGTACACTATGCTGTCTGGCCAAGTCCCCTTCCACAGTAGCCAGGAAGGCAGCGCGGCCAGCCACGCCGCAGACATCATGCACAAAATCAAGGAGGGGCAGTTCTCTCTGGAGAGCGAAGCTTGGAAGAACGTATCCGAAGAGGCCAAGGAGCTGGTTCGAGGTGATGGAGAGGGACAGCCGGGCGTGGGAATGGGGCGACTTTCCAGGGGAGAGCAACGTGTTTCCATCGTGGCGGTCCTGTGTTCACACAACACGCTTAATTCGGGTCAGGTCAAGCAGGCGGTTGCATTGGCCTAACGCCCTAGGCTAACCTGGGTTAAGGATTGGATGCTTTAGCGATAGCAATAGCCCTTAGACTTATATGCCGCTTCATAGTGCTTTACAGCCCTCTCTAAGCGGTTTAGAGTCAGCCTCTTGCCCCCAACAATCTGGGTCCTCATTTTACTGACCTCCAAAGGATGGAAGGCTGAGCCAACCTTGAGCTGGTCAGGACTGAATTACTGGCTGTGGGCAGAGTTAACCTGAAATGCTGCATTCTGACTACAGGCAAGGGAAGGGGACGGGAGGGGAGAGGAGGAAGGGAAGGGAAGGGAAGGGAAGGGAAGGGAAGGGAAGGGAAGGGAAGGAAGGAAGGAAAGGAAAGGAAAGGAAAGGAAAGGAAAGGAAAGGAAAGGAAAGGAAAGGAAAGGAAAGGAAAGGAAAGGAAAGGAAAGGAAAGGAAAGGAAAGGAAAGGAAAGGCCTGCAGTACTGCACTCTTAACCATTGTGCCACCATGGCTTTAGCTTGTGCTGTGCAAACCCAGCCCTGTTTGGGCGAGCTTACGATTAAACGTGTGTTTGAGATGTAGAAAGCAGGTTAGCTGGGCTCAGGCAATGTTGTGCCGAACCAGCTGCGGGTTTGTGGAAAAACCCCTCCATCACACGTCGAATAAGGAAGTGGAGGTTTTCCCAGCTGAGCAGCTTCTGCTTTGAAGAAGTGATGTTTTCACAACTTTCTTTTTCTGGCACAAGCCGCAAAGGGGTTTCAGTTTTACTAGAGAGAAACCCTCGGCTTACAGACGTTCCACGTAGTGGCCGTTTGAAGTTGCAACGGCCCTGGGGTTAAAAAAAAATGCGGTGAAGCGCACCTGGTTTCACCCAATTGGACCCGGCTTGGCAGAAGGGGGAATCGTGTGACCTCAGGCCGTGGCAACGGTCATAAGTATGAGCCGAGCAGCTGAATTTGGATCGCGTGACCAGAGGAGGGAGGGGTGGTTAAGTGTGAAAACCGACCATCGCTCCTCTTTTTCAGGGCCGTTGTAACTTTGCATGTTTTTGTAAGTCGAAGGATGATCTGGAGTAAAATGGAAAGAGAACCATTTGCTGAGAGGGTGTGTGGTTATTTTTTGGGGGTGGGTGGGTGTTGTTGCTGTGGTTTCAATCTCATCTGCCCGCCGTCGTCCAGGTCTCCTGACGGTGGATCCGGCCAAGCGGTTGAAAATGTCCAACCTACGCTACAGCGAGTGGCTGCAAGATGGCAGCGCCCTCTCGTCCACGCCGCTCATGACGCCGGACATCCTGGAGAGTTCCGGGCCCGCCGTGCGAACGGGCGTCAATGTGACGTTTATGGTGAGAGTACCAGTTTGGAGGCTGGGGGTGGTGATTTATTGGTTTTCCTTCTGAGGGGACAGATGGGATGGCATGAGGTGTGGTTACATGGGAGAGGGGCCCTCGGAGGAGGGAGAACCCCCCCGAGTGCCATCTAAAAACTATCCAGGGCCCCCAAAGCAACCTCTGGATTTCTCAACCAGGGTGGGGATTCAGCCGGTTCGGACCGGTTCACACGAACCGGGTGTTAAATTGACACCTGGTTTGGGCAAAACGGTAGTTGAATAGATCGGCTGGCCCTGCCCAAACCCCCGCCTCCCAGGAGTCCCCACGCAGCCTGTTTTGGATGCAGGTAAGTGCATCCAAAATGGCCCTCCCAGAAGTTCGGAAATTGGCCTGTTTCTGGCTACTGGAGCCCAAGGGGAGGCCATTTTTGCCCTCCCAGGGTCTCGAGGGAAGCCTTCGGACTCTGGGGAAGGCAAAAAATGGCCGTCCCAGAAGTTCCGGTAGGCCATGCCCACCCAGCAACTTGGTAGAGAACCAGTTGTTGGGATGTTTGAATCCCACCCGTGTTTCTCACCCTTTGGAGGAGGCAAGAATGCAAAAAAATGATCGGCTGTGTCTTACAACAGGCTTAGCCCCTTGTCTATGTTAATTAGAACAGGATAACAGAGTTGGAAGAGGGACCTTGGAGGTCTTCTAGTCCAACCAAGAGCCTTGGTGGTGCAAGTTGTTAAACACCTAGCACTTAGGTCCAGCTGCCTGCAATTAGTGCAGGCTCGAATCCCACCAGGCTCAAGGTTGACTCAGCCTTCCATCCTCTCGGGGTAGGTAAATGGAGGAGCCAAGATTGTTGCGGGCAATAAGCTGACTTTGTAAAAATGCCACTTAGTAATAAGCAGGCATATACAATGGAAGGAAGGCTATTGCTGAGCACACTGGGTTGTATCCCAAAATTGTAAGCCTCTGAGTCTCGGAGAAGGGCGGCATATAAATGTGAATTTAAAAAAAACAACAACCCTGCTCAGGCAGGAAATGTTACACCACTTCAGACAAATGCCTATCCAATCTCTTCTTAAAAACTTCCAGTGTTGGAGCATTTACAGCTTCTGGGGGCAGGTTGTCCACCACTGATTCATTGTTGTGACTCTCAGGAAATTTTGCCTTAGTTCTAAATTGCTTCTCTGCTTGATTAATTGTATTTAATTGATTAATTGAATTAATTGTAAAGCATCCGATTTAATGGGTTCCATTTTTGGTAGCTCTGGACTGGATATGCAATCTTTTTTTTTAAAGAGTTGGAAGGACCTTCTAGTTTGACTCAAAAGTACAGGGTAATCCTCAACTTGTGACTAACATTTCTGTTGCTAAGCAAAGACAGTTGTTAAGTGAGTTTCTTCCCAATTTTATGACCTTTTCTGGCCACAGTTGTTAAGGGAATCACTGCAGCTGTTAAGTCAATAACAGGGTTGCTAAGTGAATCCCCAGGATACTGCAACCCTCATACATACGAGTCAGTTGCCAAGTGTTTGACTTTTGATCATGGAGATGCTGCAGAGATCATGTCAAAAATGGCCATAAGTCATTTTTTTTCCCCAGTGCTGCTGGCACTTCGAACGGTCACTAAATAAATTAAGTCAAGGACGACCTGTTAGTTTTGGGGGTCAGTTTTGAAACCGGAGGAGGCGTTGATGGTCGGCTGCGCAAACCACGGTTCTTAAAAAGTTGGAAAAACTCCTATTAGGAAATAGAAGCGAATCCTTCTTGGGATTAAAAAAAAATTAAATTAAATTAAAATCACATTTTTTTTCTCTCTCTCTCTCTCTCTCATCTAGGCCTTCAACAAGGGGAAACGTGAAGGTTTTTTCCTGAAAAGCGTGGAAAACGCCCCTCTGGCCAAACGGCGTAAACTCAAGATGTCCAGCACTGGTGCCGAGGGTCGCCGAAGCAGCAGCTCCTCCTCTTCCTCCTCTTCTTCGGGCTCCTCCTCCCGTCCCCCCAAAGCCAAGATCCCCACCATTCGCCACGACCCCCCCTCGTAGCAGCCGGGGAGCAGGGGAGGGGGGAAGAGAGAAGGGGGCCGAGCACTGAAAACGCTGGATGGGGCAAAGGGGGTATTTATTGTCTATGTTGCTGTCTGGGGAAGCGTCAGGGAGCCTGGCTTCCACTCCCCTCCCCATCATTTCCAGCCCGCCATGATGTGATGCCTTCATTCAGAATGGGGTTGTGGTTTGTGTTTTTTGGAGGTGGGGAGACAGTTCTCTGTCGGAAAGGCAGAGAAATCCAGGGGTTGTGACAGGCAGAGATTTGGGAAGGTTTGGGCCACCCCTTTTGGATGGCTGGAAAGGGGAACCCTCCCCCCCATAATTTCCAAGCCCAAACCTTCATCTTGATTCCACAAGGACGCAGGGAGATGTTGCTACTTCGAGTGGTTTTGGTTTTTTTTAAATGGGGGAAACAGCGTTGTCATTTTATTTCCTAACCAATCTGCTGCTTTTCTGCATGCAAAGTGGGGGGTGGGTGGGTGGGCTGGCTGGGCCCTATTTCCTTTGGTTGGCCAGGAGGGAATGGATTAAGGCAGTTGCGGACACAGGCTGCAATTTCCCAAGCTACCAGCAGAGGGCAGCGGTCCTCTCAGCCGTTCCCCCCCCCTGGTGGCCAGCTACGGGTTTTGCAATCCAAACCTGAGATTATTTTAAGAGAGGGAGGGCCAGCTTGATTTGATTAAGGATGGGGAGCATTTAATTTTGGTTTTTTTTTTAAGCTGTTCACAGCTCCTTCTAAGGCCCAAACCGCATTCTGGAGAAGAAAAAGGAGAATATTTCCTCCTGCTACACAGGTAGTCCTCGACTTACAATAGTTCATTCAGTGACTGAGGTAACAACTTGCGCCCGTTTTTTCACACTTGTGACGGTTGCGGCATCCCCATGCTCACACGGCGACGATTCAAGACCCTTGGCAGCTGCTGACTCACACTGACGACGGTTGCAGTGTTTCGCGACCTTCTGATCAGTCCATGGGGGAAAAGCCGGATTCACTTAACAACCAGGGTCGTAACTTAACAACTGCAGTGATTCCCTCGACAACGGTGGCGAGAAAGGTCGTGAAATGGAAACGTCTCACTTAGCAGCAGAAAATGTGGAGTTCAATTGTGGCCACAAGTTGAGGACTAACTTCTGATATGTTTGGGCTCAGAAGTCATGCTAAGCCAGGGATCTCGAAACTTGGCGACTTCAAGGACTTGTGGACTTCAACTCCAAGAATTCTGGGAGTTGAAGGTTGGTACAAGGCTTAGCAACCGTTCTTTTAGTGATGGGAGTTACAGCACCACTGAAAAAAGCGGCGTATGACTAAGTCCTCACACTTATGACTGTTCTTTTTAGCAACCTCTATGGTCACGTGTTCAAAATTCGGGTGCTTGGCAATGGGCGCGTGTCTATTTACGATGGGTGCAGCGTCTCCGGAACGCAACATGTCCATCCCAGCCGGCTTCCGACTGAGGGGAGAAAGCCAGATTCGCTTAATGACGTGATTCATTTTATAAGGGCGCAACGAATCGCTGAAGAACCGTGGCAAAAAAAAAAAAGACTTGCTTCACGGTGGAAATTCTGGCCCTAGCTGTTGATTGTAAGTCAAGGACTACCTGTGTGTATGTATGTATGTATATAGGCGAGAGAAACCAAAAAACCCCACCAACCCCAGAATAAGACGCATCAATCTGTTTTTGTGTCCGGAGAAAGAAGCCAAATAGGAAATGTGTCAGGAAAATGTATATATATATATATTTTTTTTTCTGGGGGAGAGCGAGAAGCTCTTCAATGGCCCACACACTCCTTTAAATCATAGAATTATAGAATTGAATCTTGACAGATTCTACACCTCTTGAGTTTATGGGAAGGGGGGGGAGGTATCTTAGGACCCAGTCAGATCTATTTTTGGGGGGTGAATCTGATAAGCTCAGGCAGTTTGGGGGTGGGGGTGAAAGGGAGAGAGTATATTTTTAAGAAAGCAATTTCTGTCTGTCTGTTTAAATATATATATTGAAGGCAAGCATGGGAGTGAATGATTGTGCAGGGCACCGTCTTTCAGAGTTAGAATTTTTTTTCCTTTTGGTGCGAGAGAAGACGGAAACTCACCTTTTGTCCCAGTTCAGTAGGAGATTTTAAAAAAAAGGGACGTCAAAATATAGAAGAGGAAAAAAGAACATCACATCATAAAGTAGAATTCTGTCCACTGGCTTGTTTACAGAAAGATTTTTATTTAAACCCTTATTTATAGGAAAAAAACAATTAAAAAAAATAGAACTCCACTGAATTCTACTCAGGTCCTCCTTTAATTTAACGAAATCAAAGAGGTTGAATTCTTAAAGAGGTGGATTATTATCAACATTTAAAGTTGTATTAAATACGAGAGGGGCTTTCTTAAGCTCTTCGCCAATCTTCCTACAGCAGTATTAATTGTCATTATTTTTTAATTCCCTATTGCTTAAGCCACTGGGGCAAAAAAGAAAGAAAGAAAAAAAAACCCACCAGTCCTGTTTGAATTTTTATTCTCTGTAAATGTGGTATGTCTTAGTGTCCCAAAGAGAAATTGATTGCACAGATTTTTGGAAATTTAATATACAGTTGCCTAAACGTTTTGAGGACTGTGTGTTTTATGTATAAAAAAAGAAAATGGGGCTTTTCAGGAAAGTCAGGACTGTTCAGTTGCTGAATTTCTGGCTGAGGATTTGACAAGTTTATTATTATTATTATTATTATTTTAAGAATGGGAGGCAGCACGTTAAGGAATATTTTGACGCGAAATGACTGAAGATGTAGATAGCTGATTGTAAGGGGGTATGAATGAGAGAGTGGGTTCTTCTGTCCCATTCTTGAATCGGAGACTATATATATATATATATAATTGCACAAAAATAGCATTAAGACAAGGGCCTGAGAAAAGGGAGGAAGGAGAGAGACACACACACACACTTTAAAGGGAAGTGCAATTAGCAATGTATTGTGATTTGGGGAACAAGGGAGGAAACTGAGAAAGTGTAAGCGATGCCCAGCAAGGGAAAAAATAAGAACAGGTTCAGTGTTTTTCCCCCCACAGGCTGCCAGTTTGATCGACATTAAATAGGATTATTATTAATACTTGAAGCATTTGGAATTCCCTTAAAAGAACCAGCATCTGCTGCCATTTAAAACTGATAATTTTTATACTGTAATGGGATAGTGATAGGGCACTTTAGAGAGAGAAAACTTTAGCCTGGGAAAATTTGTGTTTCCAACTGAGGATAAGTTAAGTGCCACCCAGATTGCTAGATCGGTGTTTCTCACCCGTGGTGGCTTTTAAGGCGGGTGAACTTCCAATTCCCAGGATTCCCCAGGCAGTGCTGGGTTGTTGTTACTGGCTGGGGAATTCTGGGAGTAGAAGCTATCAAGGGTGAGAAAACGTTGCTTTTCTAGGCCCGTGGTTCTTAAATCTTTTCTCCCCCACGGGCTCCCTTTAAATACCTTTGCTGGCCATGGACTCCCATGATTGAAGATTTAAATCAGTATATTTTGCAGTCGTCCAGGGGGGGTCCGTGGAGCAGAGTTTGAGAGCCACGGCTCTAGACCAATAATCTAGAATTTTTCTACTTCCACCATGGGACGTGGCGGGTATCTCTCTTCAAAGATGGAATGGGAAAAGTGCCTAATAAATCTATTTCTGCTGGTCTGTGAAGGAGGAGGAAGCGAGCGGATGCTTTCAATCACAATATTGGGCAGGGAGTGGAAGGGCGCCATTCCGTTTTTCTCCCTGCACACACACAAAAAAAGAATTAAAACGCTTGATATCCGGGGAGATGGGGTGATTTAGGGAGGAATTCTTGAGCCCGGCTCCCCCTTAAGCCATCTTTAACCAGCATTGTGTGAACCGGACACGGTGTCTCGCTTGAGAGGTTGGGAGGAAACGCAAGCAACTTAGCAAGGCATTTTCTGATTATATATATATATATATATATATATATATATATATATATATATATAATTAAAGAAACAAAAAATCTCTTTCCCCTTGGGAAGCGACGGTGGGCCAATTTCGCCCCCTTTAAGCCCCCTTTAAAACACAGGCAGTCCTCGACTTACCACGGTTTGTATAGTGACCATTTTCACTTAGCGACCAAAATTGGGCTCGAACGTGATCGTAAGTCGAGGACTGGCTCTGGTTCCCATGGTCCTTCTCGACCCTTTGGCCAGCTGCTTCCCCTTCCGTTTGTTTTGCACTTGGGCAGCTGCTTCCCGCGGGGAGCTCAGGTGCTCCTCCTTCCGTGGGGCACGGGACATCCGTGTGCGCACGCGTGCGTCTGTACATACGTGTGTCTGTCTTAACTGCCATAAGGCCCTCCGCTCTGCGCCAAGGAGCAGATGAGCAGGTGGAGGGCGTCCTTTTAACATCCTTCTTTCCAGTTAGCACAAGAGGCCCGGAGGCCACCTGTGGGGTGAGGTGTGTGTGTGTGTGGGGGGGGGGTTGTGGTGCCCTGGCCCAAATGCAACCAAACCATGTGTATTTTTTATTTGAAAATAAAAAATCGCCTCTGAAGCCAAATGGTTCTTTCTCGGATTCCTTTCAGGCAATTTCGTCTGCAGGAAAAGGTTTAGTTCCAAAGACCGAAAAGCATTGGCCAAGTTTGGCCCAACGGAACCAATTCGGAAATGTTTGGCTCTGGGGGTTTGTGTGGTGCTCTCTGAGCTGGGCTGGGATTTTTTATTTTTTATTTTTGGTCCCCAGGCGTTTCGTGACCCAACTAGGGAACACCATCAGAGTACAAGGGAGGGGGAGGGAAGTTTGCTTAAGAGGACGATGACTGTGGGGTCTTCCCAATGCAGAAATCTACCCATTCACTTTGAATTTTCTTTTGATGGAATCTCAAAAAGCTTCACCAGTTCTATCAATATTATCTCTCTCTCTCTCTCCGCTCCCAATCTTCCGGGACAAATTGCCAGATTTTCCATCCTCTAGCCTGCAATTTAGAGGAATTAAAATCCTTCAAGTGACCCTTTTCAGTGGGGCTGGACTAACTCCCATAGCTGCCAAAGGAGGATATGCTGGCTGAAAAATGAAGCTTTTCCTGACCTGGGAGGTGGCAGATCCAAGGGAAAAACCAGGAATGGCCCCTTTTGAGGAATCTGCTGCAGTCTTGTGTGGTGGAGGAAATGGAAATTTTCAGTGGGAAGAGGCAATACAGAAAACTGATTTCTAAGCCACTGCAAAATACAAGCCTCCCCTCACTTACTCCAACCCCCCCAAAAAAAAGGCAGCACGTCCTTCAGGGAACAATTTCAGCAGATTGGCTCCATCAGATTTGAAACACAAAGTTTATTTAAAAGAAGATCCCAAAAAAAAAAGAGATGAAAAAAATAACGATCAAAAGAAAACTTTTACATCAACTGGAATGGAACGGAAGCATTCCCTGCAGCTATGGAGAGGGTGTGGAGGGGTGAGGTGGGTTGGATGGTATCGATTAGGTTAACGATTACAATATATCCAAGATATGCAGATAGTCCTAGGAAGACAACGGTCGGATGGAGGAGGTATGCAACGAGGCTGCGTATGAAAAACAGTCCAATGAATGCAGGAGGTGGGGAAAGACCGTGAGTTGCAAAGCAGGGGTTGAACCAGGGGACAGCCTCACCTTTCCGCCCACCTCTTGTCCAAAGGCATCCCGTACTCGGCGCTTAGTCCGGCCTCATCGCTCTCCACATGGGTTTCGGGGCACCGTGTACCGCGCCCCACCCGGGGCATGAGGAGGGTGGAGAAAGGGAGGCAGAGCAAGGAACAGCCACAAACTGCTAAAAGCGTCAATGGGGCAGAAGGTGAACACAGACAAAAGACAGGTGGGGCTGGATAAGATCCCGGCGGGAAGCAGGCCATCCTTCCATCCTGTGAACGGGCGGGGGCGGGCGAGGGGGGAGGGAAGAGAGGCAATGGCTTGTCTTATTTGGCGGTCATCATCTGTACAAACTCTACGGAGCAAGGAGAGAGGACGGAGAAGGGCGTCAGGGGCTGCCGAGGAAGGGGCTGCTGAAAGGAAACACCCCCCCCTTCCCCGTTAACTGAATTGAGGTAAGTTGTTCTGAGAACATTCGCTATTAGATCTGTGTCCCTCAAACCTCTGGCCACTTTGAAGAAGGGTGGACTTCAACTCCCACCAATCCCCGGCCATCTTGACAAGACACGGGATACCCATTAGCAAAAGATGCAGATAAAGGTTTTAAAAAATGGCCCCGAAATTACTAGAGGTCATTCTCACTCAAACCATGCCCACTTGGAAGAAAGCTGGACTTCAATTCCCAGAATTCCCTGGTCACCTTGACAGCCAGGGAGTCCTCATTAAACAAAAGATGCAGATGAAAGTAAAAACTGGCCCGGAAATCACTATAGGCCAGTGTCTCTCCAAACCTTGGCCCCTTTTAAGAAGGGTGAACTTCAACTCCCAGAATTCCCTGGTCACCTTGACAGACAAGGTGTTCTCATTAGAAAAAGATGCAGGTAACGTTTTTTTTTTTAAAAATGGCCCTGAAATTACTGTAGTTCATTGTCTCTCAACCATGGCCGCTTTGAAGAAGGGGGGACTTCAAACTCCCAGAATTCCGTGGTCACCTTGACAAGACGGGGCGCGTCCTCATTCGCAAAAGATGCAGATAAAGGTTTAAAAAATGGCCCTGGAATTACTGTGTAGGGTCTGCTTGGGCGGGAGGGGGGTTGGACTAGATCAGTGGTTCTTAACCTGGCATAACGCCTAAGGGGTGATTTTGTTTTTCAGGGGAGATGGAACTAAAAGGGCTATGTGGGGTGAAGGAATGGAAGGGGGCGATATGGGGCAATGGAGCAAGTTATATTGAGAGAGAGAGAGAGAGAGAGTGATAGATAGATATATATATTGGTAGATAGGTAGGTAGACAGACAAAAAGACAGGTAGGTAGGTAGATAGGCAGGAAGGCAGGCAGGCAAACAGACAGACCTTTTGGATGGATGGATGGACGGACAGACGGATGGACAGACAGAGAGAATGAAGCGGCAGCACTTTGGGAAAGCGATGGCAGCTGCAACATGCTGCTGCATTCGGCGCAACCGCAGGTGCGGTACAACAGTCAATGGGGTGACCCTGCAGGGCGGCGCTTGAACGCCTGCCGCATCGCCCTGGGGCCGGCAGAGGGCGCTGGTGACAGGGGGCGTTCAAGGTGTTGGGCGGCCCTGCAGGTTCACCCATTGACTGTAGCACCGCTCTGGAGCCGGCGCCAAAATGGATGAAACTGCAGGGCGGGCCGGCCGGCACCTCGAACGCTCCCCTGCCGCCTCTTAGTGCCCTTCTGCTGGCCCCCTTGGGGACGCTAAGAGGTAGCAGGGGGGCGGTTATGATGGGGGAGGGGTTCAAGGGGGTGATTCTTTCAAAAAGGTTAAGAACCACTGGACTAGATGATCTTCAAGGTCCCTTCCAACTCTGTTAATTTCTAGTCATTTCTAGTCCTCAGTGTTCTCAAGAGCTTAGCAGGGGGGCGGGGAAAGGAATACTAAACCATTGGCCTGGAATCAAGGCCTCCTGCATGAGACGGCGTGTTCTCCGGCCCCTTACCTTCGTAATTGACTTGCCCGTCCCCGTCTATGTCCGCTTCTCGGATCATTTCATCCACCTCCTCGTCCGTCAGCTTCTCGCCCAGATTGGTCATCACGTGGCGCAGCTCGGCGGCGCTGATGTATCCATTGCCATCCTGGAGAGTGAGGGAAGCGGTGAGACACAGGCGGTCCTCGACTTACAGCCGTTCATTTAGCGACCGCTCGAAGTTACGGCTGACACTGGAAAAGTGACTTTAGGACCGCTTCTCACACTTATGACCGCTCCAGCATCCTTATGCCCTTGGCAACCGGCTCATTATTTACGACGGTGCCCCGGGGTCACGTGATCCCCTTTTGGGACCTCCTGGCAAGCAAAGCCAACAGGGAAGGCAGACTCACTGAACGACCGTCGTGACTAACTTAACGAATGCAATGATTCACTTAACAACGGTGGTGAAAAAAGTCGTAAAATGGGGCAAAACTGGCTTAATGGATGTTTCCCTTAGCGACATAAAGGTGGGACTCAGTTGTGGCCGTAACCCAGAGGACTACCTGAAGTCCCCCTCCTCTAAATTCAGCAAACTCACCTTGTCGAAAACTCGGAAGGCCTCACGGATTTCTTCTTCACTGTCCGTGTCTTTCATTTTCCGTGCCATCATGGTGAGGAATTCTGGGAAGTCGATCGTGCCATTGCCTGGGGAAAGGATCAGTCAGATCAACGGACTAAAAGAAATAAAATGAAGACAGCTCTTTGCTACCCAATCATGAGAACGAGCACACCCCATGCTAGGTTCCTCCACCGGAGAAATTTAGATTCCCCTAAGATGACAAGAAACAACATGCTTTAGCCCCTTATCTCTCTTGTACTGGTGGACAATGACTGAAGTATGAGCCAGAAGTGTAGTGCAACTTGCCAAAGAAGCCAACACAGTCCTAGGCTGCATTAATAGAGGGACAGAATCAAAATCACACGAAGTGATAACAACACTTTAAAACGCCTTGGGAAGACCACGCTTGGAATACGGCATCCAGTTTTGGTCACACCCTGTTAAAAAGATGTTGGGACTTTAGAAAGAGTGCAGAAGAGCAACCAAGATGATTAGGGGACTGGAGACTAAAATATACGAAGAACGGTTGCAGGAACTGGGTATGTCTAGTTTAATGGAGATTCAGTGAGATTCAAGGTCCTACAAGGCATGGGTCGAGGATATTTACGAGAACGACTCCTGCCAGCATCAAATACCAACTGCCCTGTGTGAGCGCACAGACGGGGGGCTCCTCGGGGTGCCGTCGGTGACTCAATGTCGTTTGGCGGTGACGCGGGGGAGGGCCTACTCTGTGGCGGCTCCCACTTTGTGGAATCAGCTTCGGCTCTGGCTGGCCCCCGATCTTCGCTCCTTCCGCCACGATCTAAAGACCTGGTTATTTGCGCAGTCTGGGTTGTGCTGACCTCCTGAGGGGTGGAGGGGCTGATGGGTGTTTTAGTTTCTGGGGTTTTAAACTTGTACATTTGGCTTGTTTTGTCTAATATGGTTTTAGGTAATTATTTATGGTTGGGTTTTTAGTTGTGAGCCGCCCCGAGTCCTTTTGGAGAGGGGGCGGCATACAAGTCAAATTAAATAACTAAATGAAAAACAGGACCAGAGGTGACATGACAGCAGGGTTCCAAGATTTGAGGGGCTGCCCCAAAGAAGAGGGAGTCAAGCTATTCTCCAAAGCCCCTGAAGGCACAACAAGAAACAATGGATGGAAACTGATCAAGGGGAGAAGCAACTTAGAACGAAGGAGAAATTTCCCGACAGGGAGAACAACCAACCAGTGGAATGGCTTGCCATCAGAAGTTGCTCCAACACTGAGGGATTGGACAGCCACTTGTCTGAAATGGGTATAGGGTCTTCTGCCTGAGCATGGGGGTTGGACTAGAAGACCTCCAAAGTCCCTTCCAACTCCGTTCTTCTGTTACTCTCCCCAAACTGCCTCCCAACCAGCATCCGGTAAGAGCCCTGCTCACCATCCGCATCCACTTCGTTGATCATGTCTTGCAACTCCGCCTCGGTGGGGTTCTGGCCCAGGGAGCGCATCACGGTGCCCAGCTCCTTGGTGGTGATGGTGCCATCGCCGTCTTTGTCGAAGAGGGAGAAGGCTTCCTTGAACTCTGAAAGGAACAGGCAAGAGGGCGAGGTCAGATCCAAACTCGCCCCCTCAGTCCAAACTTTTTCCAAGGCAAATGAGGCTATTTTAGTGAATTTAAAACCCGCTCCTGAGCTCCTGTTCCCTGTCAGGCCCACCCCCTCTTCATCCTAGGGCACACAGGGAAGAAGGGAGCAACGTGGCTTATGGGAGGGGAAAGGGCCCTGATCCCCTTCATCGGCTGCAGCCGTGAGGACTGTTTAAAAGGTCAAACTGTGCATGGGCCAGTGCTGGAAGCAAAGTGTGAAATAGTTCTAGTCTTTCAGTTCTTATCTGAGTTCTGGCATCCTTCCCGGTGTGTGTATTTTGATATCTGTAGACATCTTCAAGCCCTTATCCTGCCTTGTCTTATTAATTGCTTCAGTGTGGTTTGTGTTGTTCTTCCTATTTATAATTTATATGTATTTTGAGTATGAACTGAATTTCTTCCTTTTCGCAACTGTTTGTGGGGGAGTTTTTTTCTCCAGTCAATGATAACTGGACCTCTGAAGCCAAGTTGAAAGAATTAAAGGGACTTCACCTGTTTTTGTGACTTTGTTGCTTTTGTATCCCACCTTGGGTCATCACATTCCCGTTCCTGATTTTAAGCCTGCAGCCTTCCCTAGTTTCCAGAAGCCCTACAGGTCTGCCATTTCTCCCAGTCAGGGTGGACCTTATGAACAGACAGTTAATGCATCTAGAGGGCATCCAGCCACAAAAGAAGCAAAGGGGGTGTCATTCAGAGAACGGACTCTGTATATTCCTTGAGAAAGGAGAGCAGATGCTGCAGAGATGGCTAAACTGCCTGTTTTGATTAAAGAAAAGAAAAAACAATTATTTTTGTTTCTACTTGGAAACCATTTCGGGACTTTGTGTTCAAGGTGGGGGGATTTGCAGATGAGATAGGTTTGTTGTTACAGAAATAGCTAGCTTATACTATTGTGTAAAAGTAAAAAAAAAAGTCAAGGTTTGATGTTATCTCGTTCTACTGGACCAAAGTCAATGCCTGTTTCTCCCTTTTTCCTATGCTTTTCCCTCGCCTACCTTTCCTTTGAGGACTGCATTTTTGTATTTTGTATGATTAAAAAATAACAATAATAAAGAGAAAGGAGACCATATGCTGCCTCATTTTTTCAGAAGAGGAGTAGTTGATCATGAGAACGCAGCCTCTTTGTCCAACAGACAGTTGAGTTTGCAAGAAATCTGGTCGGAGGTCTGCTTTCCAGCATGGCTATTGCTGTCAGCCACTTGCTGTCCGGATCGATTCTGCAACTGTTCCAGGGACCCTCAAATTCTTACCTGCAATCTGCTCCTCGGTCAGTTGGTCAGCCTGCAAAAAGTTAACAAGAAAATAAAAAGTCAAGACTCCCCTTCTAACCATCCCAGTTTCCTTCTCACAGTATGCAGGTGCTCCTCAACTTACAACAGCCCGCGGAGTGACCATTTGAAGTTACGACGGCGGCGCTGACAAAAGCGACACCACATGATGACCAAATGATGTACATTTGGATGCTTGGCAGTTGGTTCCAAGACAACGCAAAGAGCCAGTTGCCAAGCGTGTGAATTTTGATCCCGCGACCACTGAGACGTCACCTTGGTCGTTAAGTGTGAAACACAGTCGTAAAGTCCCTTTTTGCAGGGCCATTTGTAATTCCAGTCACGATCTGTTTTAAGTCGAGGACTGCCTGTAAATGGATCAGATTAATATATATATATTTGACATTTTTAATTTGCAGCACTTTTTTTTTTGCACAACTGCCTCAAACATTTGCACAGTATCGTTATACCCATTAGCTCTTACGTCTCCTATGCATCTACAGGCAGTCCTCAGTTTACAACAGTTCATTTAAGTGACTGCTTCAAAGTTACACTGAAAAAAAAAAGGGACTTGTCACCGTTTTTCACACTTACGACCCTCGTAGCCTCCCCAGTCAGGTGACCCATGGCAACTGACTCGTATTTATGACGGTCACAGTGTCCTGGGGTCAGGTGATCCCCTTTGGTGACCTTCTGGCGAGCTGAGTCCAGGAGGAATTCAGATTCACTTAACAACTGCATTGATTCACTTAACGTTTGTGGCAAGAAGAGTCATCCAACACGGGGGGGGGGGAGAAAGACTCACTGGGAGCACGTTTCACTTAGCGACCTAAATGTGGGGCTCAATTTGGTCATAAGTTGAGGACTACCTGTTACGTCCTACCAATCCTAAAATAATCAGAGGAAACACCCAGAAAATTCCTTCCCCTCAAAAAATAATACTTGCCTTTGCATTTCTCCCACTTTTGCATTGAAAGGTAACACTAACTGGGTAGAATTGGGTGGGGTGGGGTCCATCTGAAGCCCCCTCCCCACTCTATTCAAGACCCAGCTTCAAAGCAAGGACCCTCCCTCCCTCCTTAGCCCCCTGCAGAGCCCCCCCAACCCCCAAGGGGGGCGGGGCCTCGCATAGCTCCGCCCCCTTCCCTCCTCTGGTGCTGACCTCCTCTCCTCACAGAACCCCCCCCCGTGAGATTCTCAGCCCCCCCCCCAAATTCAGAGAGAGGGCGGAGGTCCATCCTCCCCAGGGCAAAGCCCCTCTGTTGTCTCTTGGGGGCTTCACGACGCCCCTCTTTGTTGAAGGGGGTCTAAAGGTAAATGCCTCAGACTGAGGGAGGGCAGAGGGTGGGCTGGAGGGTCTTCAGCAGTCCCCTCTCCAAATTCGGCCCCTCCCCTTTCCTGCCCCGCCCCTTCTGGGCATCACGCGCAGCCCGGGAGGGTTAATTCACGCTGCACCCCCCCCTCCCCACGGCCTCAAAATTGTCCCGCCCCCCCCGGTCTCACCATGGTGGCCGGGCGAGGGAGCAACGCCGCGTCCTCTCAGCTTTTGGGATGCCGCCCGTCTTCCTCCGCCGCGGGCCGAAGGAGCCGCTGCCACTGCTGCCTCTCCCGCGCATGCGCCCTGGCGCTCCCTCAACAGCAGCCGGAGACCGTTATTCGGCCGCTTTACCGCGCCAAGCGAATCGCTCCGCCAACGAGTCCCGGCGAGCAACCCGGCTGCATTGGCGCCGCCCCCACCACCACTCTCCATCCGGGCTCTTTGTCCTTAGCTCCGCCTCCCTCACGTGGCCCGCTCAGCGTGCCCCCATTGGTTCATCCTCCCCTGCATTGCGTCGAGGGGGCTGCTTAAAGGAGAAGCCGTCACAACAGGTCGGGGGGGAAAAAAATGGGGGTGCGGAGTCAAGCGTAGGAGGAAGTCTAACCCGGAAGGAAATACAGTCGGAAGTCAATAGAGGAAGATTTAAAGGGGAAGCCACCCAAAGGGGAACAGTGCGGTTATTAAAGGGGAGGATATTTAAGGTGGTAGACTTCATCTCCCAGAATTCCCCATCCAGCATGCATGCAGGTGGGTTTGGGAATTCTGGGACTTGAAGTCCACTCAGCTTATAATGATTGAAAGTTGAGAAACACTGGGCTATTTAAGGATGTGTGATTTGTGGGCTACATCGGACTACAACTCCCATCTGTTGCAAACCCAGAACCTTCTGGGAAGATGCTGATCTAAAAAATACCTACTTCAAAGCAGCTCAATGTCAGGATCCACGTGGCTGAACACATATACTGTATATATTTATCCCTTGCAGCATCATACCCATAACCCTTTCCGAAGGAAAGGAGGAAGGGAGGGAAGGAGGAAGGAGAAGGGAAGGGAGGAAGGGAAGGAAGGAAGGAAGGAAGGGGAAGGGAGGAAGGAAGGGAGGGAGGAAGGAAGGAGGGAGGAAGGAAGGGAGGAAGGAAGGAAAAGATTGTGGTTCTCTTCCTTCCTCCAGATATGATCTGAACCAAACCACGAAGGGATTTAAAATGATGGACACATATCCTTAGACGCTACCCTACTCGACAGAAACCAGATGAGTCTGCAAGTGAAGAGAGACATTTATTAAAACTTGTTCCACAGCAAAACGTAGGAAGCTTGCACACTTTGTTAGGCTGATAGAATATCTTCAAGGGGGCCAGACACCGACAGGACAAAATGCATACGAGTGATCAGGAAAAGATTGTAGAACTGAAAACTGCAGAACCACAACTCAAAGTGGGATGGGCAAAGCAATCCGGGAAAGTGTATCCATGGTCCTCTTTGCCCAAAGCATGTGTGTGTGTGTGTGTGTGTGTTAGCACCAGACCGACACGAAGGTTTCACTCTGGGCTTAAGAGCATTTCAACCATGGCAACTTGTGGCTGGGGAATTCTGGGAGTTGGAAGTCCATCCGTCTTCAAGTTGCCAAGATGGAGAAACACTGCTATAATATAGCCGATCGTTTATTGAACCCCATCCCTTCCAGCTGGAGAGAATGGAGGTTCACATCTCCCTCTGTCTCAGAGATGACCTGCCAACATCAAAAAAAAAAAATTAGGGGAAAATAATCGGCAGATCCAGGAATGATCATGGAAACAGAGGTGACCTCGGCCAACTTCAGCCTCTTAAGGTGGCTAGGAACCACACAGACTTTCTCCCGGCCAGCTGGTTGTGGGGATTTGGAGTCGGGGGTCTAGAAAGGCTGAGCTATGGGGTTAACAAAGACAGGTAGATAGAGAAGGACGTTAGTAAGTTCAGGAAAGACATCCTTGGCTGGAGGGTCTTCTTTTAAGGAACTGGAGGCACCTCCTTCTGAAAATGGGCCAGACTGCATCAGGAGAAGACCAGCTAGAGGGCCACGTAGGGGAAGCTGAGGAGAAGCCCTTCCGAAGGAAGGAGCTTGAGGTTCTGCAAATCCAGCTGCTTCTCCTCCCGGCTGGGATGGGTGCTGAGCTCCACATCTACTTGGGCTGGGAGGTGAGAGTGAAGGAGGGAGATGGTTCTCTCCTGGTGGGCGAAGTTGAGCACCACCAAGAATCGCTTGTTCTGGTCCCAGACCCGAAGGTAGGAGAAGACGGATGGATTCAAGCTTTGCACTAAGGCGAAGTCACCGTGCAGAAGGGAGCGCTCCTTGGTTCGAAGCTCGCTCAGCTCTTGGAAGAAGCTCAGGATGGACCCCTTGTGGCCCTGCTGCGCCTGGAAAAGGAAAATGGGGAGAAATTATAATATTTTTCCAGCTTTCCTGCACCCAGAAACTGTTCCAAGACAAGCTGCCTTTTGCAATTGACCGATGGGGGTTTTGTGGTTCAAGTGGCGCTCCAGATGTTTTGGGATTCACTCAAAAGCACCTGTTTGCTACAGGGACCAACTTTGCTTTGACTTCTATTTGCAGGCTTTTGCATTTGGTTATTTTTTCCACTTCTTTCTCTTCTATTCTGCCATCCCACATCCAGACCTTTTTGTCTTTCTTGTTGACAATTCTTAAGTTCGGGGTGTTATGTGGCAGGTGTCTGTCTGTTTGAATTCTAAAGTCCCAGAGCAATTTAGCTGCTTCTTTTTTATGGTATTTTTTCTATTTTTTTGTTTATTATTATAGAGCTAAGAGAGAGTGACTAGCTTGAGGTTATTTAGCTCGCTTTCATGCCCAAAGCAGGACTAGAACTCACTGTTTCCTGGTGACTGGCCCAAAGTCACCCAGCTGCGTAAGATGGGACTAGAACTCTTCATGCATGTTAAAGTCACCCAATCAGCTTTCGTATTTCAGGTGGGGCTAGAACTCACTGTCTTCTAGTTATTGGGCCAAAGTCACCTAGCCGGCATTCAGATGGGACTAGAACTCACTGTTTCCTGGTGATTGGCCCAAAGTTACCCAATCAGCTTTCATCGTTAAGGCTGGACTAGAATTCACTGTCTCCTGGTCACTGGACCCAAGTCACCCAGCTGGTTTTCATCCCTAAGGCAGAACTACAACTCCCACTTTCTACCCTGTTGGCCTCAATTTCTAGCCCAAATGTTTGTCATTCCTTTTACCCTGAAAAATTAGCTTTTTCTTACCTGCACGGTGACGTTGCTGGGCTCAGGTTCAGCCAGCTGCTGTGCCCCTCTGGAGAATCCGTAAGTCGCCGAGTTGTCCCACTGCATGTGTGTGATGTTGGATGCTGCAGGCTGGAGGAGAAATTAAGAGGATTGGTGCTGGGCAAAGTATTCCACCACACACACACACCCCAATCATCGAGCACACAGACTTACATGCCCCATGTCATCCTAACCTTGTTGCCTGGCATCCTACAAACCCATCTCACCTGACTCCTTCTATGGCTGATCTTACCTCTCCCGGCATGTCCCATAGGCCAATTTCATCTCCGAAATCTGTGAAGGGCGTCCCGGGCAGAGTGTAGAAGAGTAGATGGTGGAGGCGAAGCAACTGTTCCCCCATGGATTTGGCCAAATGTCCAAGATACGGTCTACCCATCTGCGGGGGGAGGTGGGGGAGAAGAGACCATTAGCATCCCAGAGAAGAAAACCAAGCTGAGTAAAACAACACGTTGTCATGTCGGTGTTCCAAAAGTGTGTGAAAAACTTAACGAAGGGATGCAAGAGCCACAGAGGGAATTAGCACTAGCATGACCCCGTTTGGGTCATGAAACATCTGCAAGAAAACCACCTTGGCACACAGAGCACCAAGGATCCTACAGTCCTCCTCCTAGAAAACCTCTCTCCCTTCTATAGCACTGATGATGTTACCTAGTTGGGTGATTAAACGTCTGCAAAAAACAACAACAACCAAGCTCAGAGAGCACCAAGGACTCCCCCGTCCTTCTTGTCCTCCCTACAAACCTCACTCCCTTCTAGCACTGATGATATTATCTAGTTGGGTCATGAGACATCTGCAAGGAAAAACCCAAGCTTAGAGATAAGAGGTAGAAATTAGATGAAGAAAAATGATTGTATATGTAAGTGAAATATGAATGTTGTTTATAATTATAAGCATGCCAGTACAATTAATGTGATCACAAATAAGCTAATATAATTATAAATATGATTGTAATTATTACGTGTATTAGCAATAGCCTTTAGACTTATACACTGCTTCACAGAGCATTTACAGCCCTCGCTAAGCAGTTTACAGAGTCAGCCTCTTGCCCTCAACAATCTGGGTCCTCATTTTACCCACCTCGGAAGGACGGAAGGCTGAGTCAACCCTGAGCCTGGTGGGATTTGAACTGCCAAATTGCAGGCAGCCGACAGTCAACAGAAATGGCCTCCAGTACTGCACTCAACCACTGTGCCACTGAGGTTCTTATCATTACTATCAGTATGTCTGTTATTTTTTTCCTTTTTGTGTGTGTAAAACGAATCGCCCGGACAATACACTGTCCTCAAAATATTTATATATAAATAAAAAACTTGATTTAAAAAAAGGAAAAAAATCCCCCAAGCTGAGAAAGTACCAAAGATGACACATTTCAACTGCAAGCCACACATATTCTCCTTTAAATATCTCAACTCAATCCTAAAGCTGGAAACTTACGCTCCAGCCGGGCCATCGGCTGCCTGCTTCTTGGATATAATCTTTGATCAGTTTCTGGGCTGTGTGTCCCAGCGTGGTGGTGTCATTCTGGTCAGGGTTCACCAGCTCCTGAAGGAAAGGAAGGAAAAAGGAAAGGAAGGAAAGAAGGGAGGAAAGGAAGAAAAAAGAAAAAGGAAAGAAAGAAAGAAAGAAAGAAAGAAAGAAAGAAAAGTAAGACAGTCAAGTCATGCCCATTTTTACTCACCTGGCCTGATCGTCAACATTCTCTTGTTCCGTTATGTTCTTCCACTCGCTCAAGAGTTGAGAATCCTGTTGAATAAATGGAATTGAAAGGTGTTGGTTGAGACTGGAGCGCCCCCCCCAAGGTTTTAGCACCCTTTCTTCTCCTTGCAAAGGACCTCCCTTAACCCCCCCCCCAAAAAAAAGACATTAAAAAGGGACAGCAGTCAGGTCCAGGCTAAATAATCCCCCCTCCGCCTTTGCTAAAGTCTGATGCCGGATGGAAAGGGAATCTGATTACGTTTAAATCCTCGACGCTTCCGATCTGGATTCCAGACACTCCTTCCCTCAGCCAAAACTGGATTGCTTCCTGTAGGGTGGACCGCAAGAAAAGAAAGAGACAAGTTAATAGTTCTCAGTGATCACCGCCAAGACGCTCCCTCAACCCTAGCCGTGACAATTCGTTTTACTCTGTCATGAATCTTGGCCAATTAAATATATATATATATATCTAGATATCTAGATAGATATCTAGATAGATATCTAGATAGATATCTAGATAGGTAGGTAGGTAGGTAGGTAGATAGATAGATAGATAGATAGATAGATATCTAGATAGATATCTAGATAGATATCTAGATATCTAGATATCTAGATATCTAGATATCTAGATAGATAGATAGATAGATAGATAGATAGATACACACACACACACACCAGTAAATATATATAGTTAAACATTTCCCAAACTCTGACCCTCAACTTGCCACCACACAATTGGCACCAGAATTTCAACTACCTCAGCAAGGTGGTTGATCAGCAAGTCGGGCTCAATTTTGCGACCTTTTTGGTCACGGTCACTAAGCAGGTCACGGCAGTTCTTAAAGTGAATCACACGGCCTTTTTAGCAAATTTGGCTTCCCTCCTGGACTTCGCTCGTCAAAAGCCAGTTGGGAAAGTCACAAAGAGCGATGAGGGGATCCCCAAATGCTGCAACCGTTGAAAATACATGCTGGTTACCAAGAGTCCGAATTTTGATCACAGTGGGGAATACTGCAATGTCATAACTCTGAGGACCGGTCATAAGTCACACTTTCAGTCACCAAACAAGCAGTTGGAAATGCAAGGGCTACTAGTATTAATGGCACATCCCCAGATTAGAACCTCCTAATATATTTATATTTATTTTATAGGCTTAATTAATGCTCTTGCTAGCTTTTATATTAGAGGCTGATTCTAACCATGTTATTGTAATGTAGGTACTGATGAGTCAATATGAAATGCTTGCATCTGCATCTGCTAGTCTTTTGGCTGTATTGTTTAAATGATTAAATAATTAAAAGGGAATTGTTTTAAATTTTTATATATTTTTATATATCTTTCCTTCACTTACTTTCATTTTATTCTGGAAATCCCCCTGAAGCCATACATCTCGGCTAAACCAGGGTAACTCGCCATGATAGTTAGGGGTCAGATCCAAGATAACCTTTATATCTGAAAAGAGAGACATGTTACATCGCACAACAGATCATTCCATAAAATTCTACTCAGGTGATCCCCAGCTTAACGTCCCTCAACTGAGCCCAAAAATTTCTGTTGCTATGTGAGACAGTTGTTAAGGGATCTTTTGCCCTCCTTCCTTGCCAGAGCTGTTCAGTGAATCACCTCAGTTGTTAATTTAGTAACATGGTTGTTAAATCAATCTGGCTTCCTCATGGAGGTTGCTTGTCAGAAGGTCACAAAAGGGGATCACATAACCCCCTGGGACACTGCAACCGTCATAAATATGAGTCAGTTGCCAAGCGTCTGGATTTTGATCATGTGACCATGGGGGAGTGTGATGCAATGGCCATAAGCGTAAAAAACGGTCTTAAGTCCAAAGCTTGCATCATGAACAAAAGTCACGCCTTATTCAATTGTTCTTTTAACTTTTTATTTCCGTATTTTGGGGCAGGCCCAAAGAGCCAAAACAGAAATAAGATCCCAGGTTGAGATCTAACATTCATAATACTAGGATGAGTCAACCGACAAAGCATTGTTTAAGTGGGTGTTTAAAATTAAACTAAATTAATATTTACACAGCCGTAGTTGTGAAATAGATAGGCCCTACACTTCCTTGTTTGTTCACTGTCTTCAGAAACCTACAAAGCTTCTGAGGCAGACTGAGAAGATAAATACGGACAATGGGAAGGGAATTAAAGAGGAATATTTTCCATGAAATTGTATAACAAGTGCCATCGCCAAAATATTCTTCCTTCTACTGGCAAAAAAAAAAAATGGTTTTATTGTATTTTAAGGCGCAAAACATATGCTATTTGGGCACAGTGGTACATAAACAGTATTAACTGGAGATTATTATCCTTATAACAGTTCCTTGCAGAGTCAGCCAGATGTTTAAATGTCATCATCAACATTATTATTATTATTATTATTATTATTATTATTGATTTAATCTTCAATTCAAATCACATCTGGGACTGGTATACCTTAACAGTTCAAGTCCTAACAAAGGACATTACTACAATTACTGCTATTATTACTGCTGTTATTGTTATTGATATTATTATTGCTGCTCTTACTATCATTACTATTACATCACCTGAATCTCAGTGACTCTAGCCAGCTCACAACCAAAGAAATTACAATTAAACAAATAAAAGATAAAAGATGGGTAAGTGCTCTATTAACACAATGATGAGTTAGCTAACTAAAACCTTTAAAAGATACAAAAGGAAAAGTTTGTATCAACATTAAACTATGGATTTTAAAAGAGTCGTGTTAACCAACCTATGCTGGCTTAAACTGGACTGCTAAAGTCACTCTGGACAGCGAGATGGGCAGCAGATAAATTGAATAACACACACACACAAACACACACACACACACAGAGCTGTCCAGCGCATTATTTATTTGTCAAATTTCTTTGCCTCTTATATGGCTGTGGGGCTACTCTAGGCAGGTTAAAACATTTTATTACATAATAACAGTTTTTGCTTTACTTAGTACTAAGGTCTGCTAGTGTTACTTGTTGCTTACAAAAGAAACAAAGAAAAAAGAAATGCTTAAAAAAATAGGGGTTTAGACTCTTTCTCTAACTCTTTATTTTACCATCAATCAGTTTGCAATATTTAAGTAGATATTTAGGCACCCTCAGAAAGGGTTTTTAATACACACACACACACACACACACACACATATGTATACATGTACTGAAACACTTTATTAAATGCATATATTTAAATATATTTTCTCCCACTTACTTTTTTTCTTGGCAGCTTGTAAAACGTCCCGGAAATCTTGCAAAGTGCCCAGTTTTTGGTCAACGTCTTGCAAGTTGGTGCTGTATGGCTGATCCTCCGGATTGACATGGAGAGGCCCGATCACAAAACCTTTGACCTTCAGAGTGCTTAAATAATTCATCCTCTCTTTCACCCCTAAAAGAGAGAGAGAGAGAGAGAGAAAAGAAACCAAGTTTACCAGAATGCAGCAAAAATAAAATAAAAATCACATTTTTTTAGGCCTCTCAAGGCAAGTCTCCCGAAAATCTGTAATAAGATCCATTTTCCAGATTCGAGGGGAAGAGGCGATACAGGCAGTCCTTGACTTACAACTATTCCACTTAGTGACCGTTCAAAGTTACCACGGGAATCTGACTTGGAGGGGGAAGCCGAACAGCTGACAGGGAGTGGGAGTGGAGGAAACTGGGGAGGGGCAAAGTCTGGTTGGGCAGAGCAGGGGAGAGGTAGAACAAGGGAGAGGGAGTTCAGAGGAAGACCCAGGCCCACCCCCCCTTCATCCTAGGGCATGCAGGGAGGAATGGAAAAGAGATCAATGTGGGTCACGTGGCTTATGGGGGAGGAAAGGGCCCTGATTCCCTTCATTAGCTGCAGCTGGGAACATAGTGTATAAAAAGAAGCTGCACGCAGCAAAGTGTTGGGAGCAGACCTGACTTTATCTTGTATCATGGAGGCTTATCTGTGTTCCTGGCGTCTTCCCAACTATGTGAGTTTTGCCGTGCCTTCACGTCTGGAATTCTTCCTCCTGCTTTGTCAAGCTAATGACTTCAGTTTGTTTTGTTTGGACTTTAAGTTACAGTTTGTGTTGACCTTGTTTTGGACTGAATTTTCTGCAGCCAAAGGCTGTTCCTGGGAGAGGTTTTCTCCAGCCAGAAGATAACCTGGACATTGGGGCCAAAGTTGGAGGTAATAAAGAGACTCCTACTGATTATCTGACTGTGTTGCCTTTGTGCCACGCCCTGAGTCATCACACGCAGCACTGAAAAAAAGTGACTTACGACTGATCCTCGTACTTGTGACCGTCACGTGATCAACATCCAGACATTTGGCAACTGACTCGTATTTATGACGCACTGTCCCAGGGGGTCACATGATCCCCTTTTGTGACCTTCTGACTAGCAAAGGCAACGAGGTAAGCCAGATCCACTTAACAACCACGTTGTTATTAACTTATCAACTGCAGGGATTCACTTAATGGTGGCCAGAGAAGTTGTAAAACTGGGGCAAAACTCACTTAACAAAAGGCCTCACTTAACAACAGACATTCGGGGCTCAATTGTGGTCCTACGTTGAGAAGCACCTGTAAACCCATTTTCACCCAGAGCTGGCAGAGAAAAAAAAATCTTTGTTCCTGGCCAGCATCCCAGATTGTCTTGTACAAACTGTGCGTGCAAACATCCAGGCTGAACACTCTCACACTTTGCTCTAGGTTACACATTGCCAGTCTGAATTACTAATTGTTGTTTCCGCCCCCGCCCCCTTTTTAATCGTATTAACTTGCTCCGTTGAACCGTTTACTGGCTGCCGTGATCCGCATTTAATCCAAAAGGTAACGAGGCGTAGAATTTATTCAGCAAGCAAACTCGCGTTAGCTTCCATGGCATAAAAGAGGAGGTTTTTTTTTTTTTTTTTCTTTTCCTTCCGGGCTCTCTATAAATGTTTGCACTGCATTCCCCAGCAAATCTGCCCCAACAAATTACAGCAACTTTGGTGAGAGGAATTGTGGAGCGTTGAACTTTGGATCCATCAAGGATTTGTTAAATCAGAGGAGGGGAAGAAATTAAATTTGTAATGGGGAGAAAAGGCTGGGCTGTAGCATGCTCCTCTTAATAGAACAGAACAGAACAGAATAGAATAAGAAGTAGAGAATAGAATATAGAATAGAAAATAGAATACAGAATATAGAATATAGAATAGAAAATAGAATAGAATATAGAATAGAATAAATAGAGAATAGAATATAGAATAGAATAGAATAGAATATAGGGTAGATTATAGAATAAAAAATATAGAATAGAATATAGAATGGAATATAGAATAGAATAAGAAGTAGAGAATAGAGTATAGAGTACAGAATATAGAAAGATTATAGAATAAAAAATATAGAATATAGAATAGAATAAGAAGTAGAGAATAAAATATAGAATACAGAATATAGAATAGAAAATAGAATAGAATATAGAATATAGAATAGAATAAATAGAGAATAGAATAGAGAATAGAATATAGGGTAGATTATAGAATAAAAAATATAGAATAGAATAGAATAGAATAGAGAATAGAATAAAATATAGAATACAGAATATAGAATAGAAAATAGAATAGAATGTAGAATAGATTATAGAATAAAAAATATAGACTAGAAAATAGAATATAGAATAGAATAAGAAGTAGAGAATAGGGTAGAATATAGAATAGAATATGAATTCTTTATTGGCCAAGTGTGATTGGACACACAAGGAATTTGTTAAAGGAATTAAAAAGAGATTCATTCTTATCCTTTGCAAGTTTACTCTTTCAGCAAAACATTTTAAATATTCACCCCCATCTCATTCCTCAAGAGCATACAGGTAGCCCTCCACTTATGACCAACATTTCTGTCCTTAAGTGAGATGTGCCCTATTTTATGGCCTTTCTTGCCACAGCGTTTAAGTGGATCATTGTAGTTCTTAAGTTAGTGACACGCTCGTTTAAGTGAATCTGGTTTTCCCACGGACTTTTGCTTGTCAAAGTGGTCGCAAAAGGGGACCTGGCAACCATCATAAATGTGAGTCAGTTGCCAATGTTGATTAGGTGGCCATGGGGATGCTGCAATGGTCTTAAAGTGTGAAAAACGGTCACATTTTTCAGAGTTGAAGTCGTAACTTCAAACGGTCATTAAACGAATGTTTGTGAAAGTCAAGAAGTGCCCATACTTTAATTAGGGACTACGTGGGCGGGGGAGCTATTTTTTGTTTCTTTAGAACTATAAGGGGACATGGAGAGAACCTCATGAACAAAAGACAGGAAAACAGAATTGCATAAATCAATTTTTCCCAGGATCTGTATTTAGGCTGGCTTGTTGCAAATTGCTTTAGCGGGTTACTGCTGAGTGTAGGTGGCACAATCACACTGTGGGAGGCGGTGGGGAATTTTTTTTAAAAAAGACAGGAATCCAGCTGAAAATGACATCCTTATGATGTACAGAGGGTGAATTTGCACCTTGAGCAGGGGGCTGGATTAGATGACCTCCCAGAAACCCCAATGACCTCGGCTTTCAGTAATGGCCCAGCTCCTAAGAAATGCACCAATCCAGACTCCATGCCTCGAGTCTCAACCTCTTCCTTCCCATCTTCCAGTAAAAATATCTACTGTATGACTGGTGTTATCAAGTTTGGACTGGTTTGAAGTTGGCATTTGGCATTGGGTGTGGCATCCATCATCCCAAGAGCCTACTACTTCAAAACCCACACGTCCTGACCCAATATGGGTCAGTGGTTAAGGAGCTCGGGGGCAAAATGAGCGGGCAGAGCATCGACGGTTCCTTATTCTCAGCCCTGCCCTACTTCGCAAGGTGGTGGTTGTGGGCATCCAACGGGGTCAAGAGTCATCCTGTTTCCTTGTTTTTGTTTTGAACTTCTTTGCACCCAGGGTCAACCTTTGCAACCCCGGCAACAAGGCTGCTCTACTTTACAAGGGTGTTACAAGGAAGCTGAATTGAAAAGAACAACTCATGCTTCTAGTCCTCAAGCCAGGCTAGGAAAAAAAAACAATGAACGGCTTTTGCTGCTGAGTTCAAGTAAAACATATAAGCTTATCAAGACTTAGACAGTGAGTAATTGTTTTATTTTTAATGGCCACGGTTTTGCGCTGGGTTCTTCTCCTTATTGTGGAATATTTCTCTTTTCGGAAGGTTGAAACTCTACAAAGTTAGGGATATCAGCAGGGGACGAGGGGAAATCTTCACAGAAACTGACTAGTCCCTGCACAGGCTCAACAACTGTTTGTGGAGTTTCACAACATCAGAGCAAATTCCCCCAAAAGTTTGGGCCAAGGGTCAAAGGGGCACCAATTCAGCAGAAAAAAGTCATAAGAATTCCAGGAAGGAAGGAAGGAGGGAGGGGGGAGGAGGAGGGAGGGAAGGAAAGGGAGGGAAGGAAAGAAAGGCAGGGAGGGAGGGAAGGAAGGAGAAGAAAGGAAGGAAGGAAGGAAGAGATAAGACAATGTAAAATGAAAGACAGAAAGAAGGATGAGAGAAAGCCCGTGAAACAAAGAAAGACAAGGAAAAAAAAAAGAACCCAAGATAGAAAGACCGGCAGACAGAAAGGCAATGAAGGAAAGCAGAAAGTGGATGAAAGGAAGAAAAAAAGATGGAAGGCAGAAAGACAATGAATGGAAGACAAAAGAAGAAAGGAATGAGAAAAAAGAGGAGTGGCAGAAAGCCAACGAATGGGAGAGAAAGAAAAAGAAAGGAATGAGAGGAGAGGAAGAATGAAAGAAAGAAAAAAGGAAAGAAATGGGGGAAGAAGAAAAAAGCCCCGCAGTCCTCCAACCCAACCAGCCGGCAGCTGAGTCAGCTTTTCGACTGACGTCAAGAGCTGATGAAACCCCAGTCAGCAATTACTCAGGAAGCTCAAACCAGCTAAAACTGGGTTTTGGCACAGGGCGGCATGGCTTCCCTTCAAGTTGGAACCAGCCGATTCCACCCCAACCCCCCAACCCCCACCCCAGCTTCTCCCCCCACCAGCAGTGGCCAGTCTCCAAATGACCCTTCAGAGGGTCTTCCAGGTTCAGTTCTTTTAAAACCCACTGGATTTGTCTCGCTCCTAGATTCTGGAGCAGGCTGGTTTTTATATTTATATTTTAATTATATCATATGATATTATAATTATATTATATTATATTGAGAGAGAGAAAGTGAATATAAATCCATATAAAAAGTGGGTTTTTAATATAATATTATAATATATATTATAATTATATTATATTGAGAGAGAGAGAGAATGCATATAAATCCATATATAAAGCGGGTTTTTAAAAACCCACTTGATTTGTCTTGCTCCTAGATTCTGGAGCAGGCTGGTTTTTATATTTATGTTTTAATTATATTATTATTATATTATATTATATTGAGAGAGAGAGAGAGAGAATGCATATAAATCCATATATAAAGTGGGTTTTTAAAAACCCACTTGATTTGTCTTGCTCCTAGATACTGGAGCAGGCTGGTTTTTATATTTATATTTTAATTATATTATATTATATTGAGAGAGAGAGAGAGAGAGAAAGAGAATGCATATAAATCCATATATAAAGTGGGTTTTTAATATAATATTATCATACCCACTTGATTTGTCTTGCTCCTAGATTCTGGAGCAGGCTGGTTTATATATTTATTATATTATATGAAATAGATAGATAGATAGATAGATAGATAGATAGATAGATAGATAGATACAGAGAGAGAGAGAGACAGTGTGTGTTTGTGTGTGCGTCTGGCCCTCTTTAGCACCACAACCCGCATCAGCCTCAGCCCCAAACTCACCTGTCAGGTCGCCTATGCCATCGCTGCCCGAATCTTGGAAGCGTTCCACCTCCAGGATCCGGTAGATCCCTCCTTTCTGCCACCAGTCCTGCTTGGGGAGGTCCTTGCAGCGCGGCGCCTGGACAATGATGGCGATGGCCCCGGCCAGCATGCCCAGCCAGCCCAGCCAGAAGACGATCAGAAGCACCCAGCGGGTGCGTACCCAGCCGGGGGTGCCGGCTACCTGGAGCAGCTGCTCCTTAGACAAGCCGGTGAATTTGGCCACCATCTCGCCCTCCTCTTCCTCCTCCTCCATCTTCACCTTCACCACGCCGTTCTTCTCGCCCAGGCTGCCCGGCGAGCCGGCCAGGGGCGAGGAGGCGTTCATGGGCTGTTTTTCGGGGTCCATCTCGTTCAGCTCCACGTCTTTCATGTCCAGCTCTGGGGTCACGGCGGGGGAGCTCATGCTGTCACCTGGGGAAAGGAGACCAAGAAGTTAGGGGGGGTTGGGGGGGAAGACCTGGAAATTAGTTTTTTCCTTGCAGGGACTCTGAGAAGCTAGTTTTCTGAGTGCGGGGAGAGCCTTAAAGCTCATTTCTCACTGAGGGAAGACCTCGTGCAAAAGTATAAGTGGAGCGGTGTTCGTCTCACCCTTTCCAGAGCCTGAGTAGAAGATACTCTTCCCCCTGGGAGCAAAGCCTGAGAAGCTACTTTTCCGAGTGAGGGGAGAGCCTTTAAAAACTAGATTTCTTACTGCGGGAGGGGGGGGAGAGATTTTGCCTTAAGGGAAGGTGGGATCCAGGCTGGTCTACTTTAAACCTTTCCTGAGCTTGTCTCCTGCTGGGCTTGACCACAAATCCCATCCTCAAGGGGGATGGGGGAGTATGGGCTGAGGAACCCCTACGTGGCTGGGCAGCCCAGGTGGGGTTTCAAAGCGATCTTTTTGTCCCAGAGCGGAAGGTGGATTTTACAAATTCTTTTTAAATCGATCCCTTGGCAAGAAAGGAATCCCGGGGCGGCGGCGGCGGCGGCAGAAGTCGCCCCTACAACCTCCCATCATCCCCGGCCGGCCTCGGTTCCCCTTTCCAAGCGCTCTACCTGGGGAACAAAGCGGCGCCCGGCTGGCTTCGACCTGCAGATCCGCGGGGAATCCGGTTACAGCCGATCTGAGAACCCGACCGCGCCGGCCGGCAGCTCAAGTACAGGCAGCCGGAGACTCCGCCCGCCACGCGATCCGCCTCCCGGGCTCCCTTAAGGTGGATCGCAGCTCCGCCGGCCCAGGTAGGATGGGAAGCCGGTAGATGTCCAGCTAAAGCTCCATTGGATGGGGAGGCTCTACCAGAGCCCAGCGGCCCGCGTATCGGGAATCGCTTAACAGAATAATAGAGTTTGGAAGGGACCTTGGAGGTCATCTAGTCCAACCCCCTGCTCAAGCAGGGAGGTTCTATATAAAAGATTGAATGCCTCTTTGCACTCTTTCTTTCCTTCCTCCCTTTCCTTCTTCCCTTCCTTCCTTCTCTTACTTCTTCCCTTCCTTCTTCCCTTCCTTCCTTCTCTTCTTCCCTTCCTTCCTTCTCTTACTTCTTCCCTTCCTTCCTTCTCTTCTTCCCTTCCTTCCTTCTTCCCTTCCTTTCCTTCTTCCCTTCCTTCTTCTTCCTTCCCTTCCTTCTCTTCCTTCTTCCCTTCTTTCCTTCCTTCCCTTCTCTCGCTTGGGACATTGCAACCGCATTGGCTTTGCCCAAGGGGCCAAATCCTGGTGTTGGTTACCTGGACAAAGGTAGACTGCCCCTAGACGTGGAGGCTTTATATCAGCAGACCTAGCCATGCAAGAACAGCTTCCGTTCTTTGGGGGGCTGGCATGGATGAAAGGGGTGTGTGTGTGACTCGCCTTGCCAATGGCTTCAACCCATGGCAGAGAAGAATACCTCCTGGGTGCTAGCTGGGAACTTTGGGAATTGTAGTCCCCGGGGAAATTGATGGGGTGGGGAGGTGGTTTAAGGGTTTAAAACAGGTCTCCAAACTTGGCAGCTTGGAAGGCTTGTAGACTTCAATTCCCAGAATCCCCTAGGCAACTTTTTAAAAGACCTGTGGACTTCAATTCCCAGAATTCCCCAGCCAGCTGGTTAGGGAATTCTGGGAATTGAAATCCACAGGTCTTTAAAAAGTTGCCAAATTTGGAGAAGCCCATGTTAAAAAGCTTAATTCTGATTATTCGTAAAGGGGAACCATTAAGGTGTTCAAATAACCCTACTTTATTTTTCTATGCTGTGCTGGTTGGGGGCCCTTTAGAGAAAAAAAGGAAACCGAATCATTTTTAACCCTTGGATAAAAGCTAACCTTAAATGTTGGTTTAATTGCCGTTAATGAGCAGGCGATAACTTTCCAAGTATTTAAGAATTTCCCTTTTCGGTCACATTCAAAATGACAGCTCTGTGAAGCTTGAAGATGGATAGGTGCTTAAAAGTCTCGCTAGACCCAGGGAACTCTGGTTTAATGGTTAAACCACAGTTTAATGATTGGCAGCCAAGAAAGTCTTCCGTGAGACTCCTGCAGATCTGCTATAGAGCAGCGTTTCTCAACCTTAGCAACTTTTGAGTGGCCACTGGGGGAATTCTGGGAGTTGAATTTCTCCCCATCTTAAAGCATGCTGGCTGGGGGATTCTGGGAGTTGAAGTCCATCCAGTTTAAAGCATGGTGGTTATGGAATTCTGGAACTTGAAGTTCTTCCATCTTAAACAACAGACTGGGGAATTCTGGGAGTTGAAGTCCACCTATCTTAAAGCATGCTGGTTGTGGAATTCTGGGATTTGAAGTTCTGCTATCTTAAAGCATGCTGGCTGGGGAATTCTGGGAGTTGAGGTCCACCCCTCTTAAGTTGAGATCCACAGTTAAAGAGAAAATAAACCGCAATATCATCAAAGCATTGAAGCTCTTCTGTTCTTGCTGTTGGGCTCAAGTTTTTATTTTAGAAACACACACCAGAAGTGGGTGTGTTGCGGTGTGCGTGTGACAGGACTGCACACCCCACCAGCCATTACTTCTTGGGGGGATCAAAGGAGCAAACATCCCCTTTTGAACAATGGCAAGAAGTGAGCAATTGTTCTCGGCTTTGAATGCTCTGCAGGAGGCTTTTCTGAGCTGGGTATACAGACCCCTTAGCCATTAGCAACAATTAAAAAAAAAACCCTAAAATGCAACAGCCTTGGGATCAGGAGCAGGAGGTAGATTGCCTCTCTCCATGGAAGTTCCACTAATCTAACACACACAGATTTTTTAAAAATAGAATAACAGTTGTAAGGGACCCTGGGGGGGGTGTCTTCTAATCCAACCCCCCTCCTCAAGCAGAACTCTATATAAAAGATTGCATGCCTCTTTGCACTTTTCTTTCTTTCTTTCTTTCCTGCTCTTTTTTCTATTTTCCTTTATTTTCCTTCCTTCCCTTCTCCCTTTCTTTCTCCCCTTAAATCTTTGCAAAGACAATCCTTCTGGTCTGGTGAAGTAGCTTCTTTACAAACCCTCGACTTCTCTTAGCCGAAATAAATAAAAAAAATATTCTTCCTTCTGATTTTTCCACCTTAAGCAGCCTGGACACTGTTAGCCAAAACCTCCCCCTCCCTTCTCTTTCCCCTCTCTGCTTCAAGGCAGATAAACAACTTTTAGACAAACAAAAAAGGAACCTAGGAGTTTTGACTTCCCTTAAACATCTGGCCAGCTAATTCCTGTCTGATCTGGATCAACAAACCCCTTCTTTCGAAGGTTTGCACCACGGTTTTAACCAGCATTGAGTTGACCAAAGCAATTGTTTTCAAAGGAAATCTAAATCCTGGTTTATTTATTCAACGGGTTCAATTTTTTTAAGGTTTGGGCCACGCTCTGAAGCATCAAGGACTTACACGTAGGTGGGGATTTGTGCAACGCGTGAGCCACACATGGGGTGTCTTGATTTATGGGCCACAGGCTTGCAAATCTGCCTGATAAACCTGCTCTGCCAAGGATCCCCACAAAATTTCCATTTAAAGAGACACTGGAGCAAAGAAATGTCCAATGGTGTCACACCCACACCCATAACACCATACAATCCGTTCCCCAAATTTCAGAATAGAATAGAATAACAGAGTTGGGACCTTGGAGGTCATCTAGTCCAACCCCCTGCCTGGGCAAGAAACCCTACACCATTTCAGACAAATGGCTGTCAAATCTCTTCTTGGAAACTTCCGGTATTGGAGCATTCACAATTTCTGGAGTCAAGTTTTTCCACTGATTTAACTTTTCTGTCAGGAAATTTCTCCTAGTTCAGGCTATTATAAAGTCAATTATTGGTCCCTGTATCTCAATATAGTTAGGACTGACCCCAGAGCTTCTCCCACCTTGGCCCCTCTCCCCATATTACAGCTAGTCCTCAACTTACAACAGTTCATTTAGTGACCATTCAAAATGGTCTGGAAAAAAATGCATGACTGTTCTCCCCACAAGCATGTATTTATGACGTGTGTGGTCCCTATTTGTAGCCTTCCCAGCTGGTATCTGACAAGCAGCATCGGTGGGGGAAGGTGGATCCGCTTAATGACTATGTGATTCACTTACTGACCGTGGCGATGGGCTGAATGACCAACGGGGGGGGAGGGGGAAGGTTGTAAAATTGGCCGCAGCTTCGCTTCAGCGCTTCACATAGCCACATAGACCTCCCCGTCCCAATTTTGGTCGTCAATTCGAGAATGACCTCAATGAGGTGCCGATTTTGGTACGGCAGAGCAGGAAAAAAAAAAGAGAGTTTCAACATGGGAGAAAAATCCACACCATTTTCATCTGAAATCAAAAGCAGCGTCATTGGAATCCTGAAATCTGAATTCTGTTTTTTTCCTCCCGTTTCTCAACTTCCTGGTGCCTGAAAAATTGGCTGATAATCCACCTGTAACGTCAATGTTTACCTGGTCAGCGTCTGTCTCCTAACAAACAGAGCAGGAAGGTGAATTCAACAAGGCTACAGGATTATTTGGGGTCCAGAAAACAGGCCTTTCCCAAACACCGGAGGCCTCTCTCTCTCTCCCCCCCCCATCCCTTGTTTACGCCATGTGCTCGCATCCGATTCCAAGAATCCCTTTCCTCGTGAAATTAAAAGCTGCTTGAGGCCCCTGTTATTCTGAAGAACTCGGCTGGATCTTAGCCAGGCTGGGGGAAGAGGAGGAAAAAAAAATTTAACTGACATTGCAGCTTGTGTTGATCTGCCTGAGATGGAAGATAAGCACATCGCCGCAGCTGGGGTGGCTGGAATTCGACCAAAACTCACCACGAAAAAGTTGTCAACAGCCTTCCCCCTCCAAAACATCTGCTGTGTGTGTGTGTGTGTGTGTGTGTGTGTTGGGAACCAAAATGCAGGTGAAAACATGCTGTGGACTTTGGAGTTTTTCTCTAGGTCAGGAATCTGCAGTTTCCCAGTTTTCTGACAAGGGGACCATTGAAAAAAAACATGTATTTGGGAAAGATTTGAAAGAGTAAGAATCAATTATTCCAGCAAAAAAAGAAGTTAGTTAACTAACATTGCAGCTGCAATCACTTTAAAATTCTTTCTTTTTCTTTCCTTTACCTTTTTCCTTCTTCCTTTCTTTCCTTCATCTTTCTCCTTTTTTTCCTTTCTTTCTTCCTTCCTTTCTTTCCTTCCCTCCCTGCCTGATAAACAAACCACGTTTCTGGCCCTCAACACTACAGGGATAAACTTGAAACTGGAGAGGTCTGGGCTAAGATTTCTAGAAATCAAAGAGAAGGTTTAGTTAATGGCCCTTTTATTTCCCCCTCCCACTTCAAATCCCAGAATTCTCCAGCCAGCGTGCCTTGAGATGGGTGGACTTCAACTCCCAGAATTCCCCAGCCAGGATGCTTTGAGGTAGGTGGGCTTCAACTCCCAGAATTCCCCAGCCAGGATGCTTTGAGGTAGGTGGGCTTCAACTCCCAGAATTCCCCAGCCAGGATGCTTTGAGGTAGGTGGGCTTCAACTCCCAGAATTCCCCAGCCAGGATGCTTTAAGGTAGGTGGGCTTCAACTCCCAGAATTCCCCAGCCTGCATGTTAGTTGAGGAATTCTGGAACCTGAAGTCCACATATCTGAACGTTGCCAAGGAGAAACTCTATTCCAATTTAATAATTAGACATTTGACATTTGCAGGCCGTGTTCCTTATAGATCCCTGCAGGGATCGCCTGGCACCAATCCTTCCAAGCATGGGATTCTCACCAAACAAACAGCCTCTGGGAACTTTCTGTCCAGCCAAAGCATGAGACCAGTTCTCAGAATCAAAAATAAAATTTAAAAAAAAAACAAAACCACACAATCAGGACATCTGTCAAGTTCCCTCCTCCCATATGAGAAAACTCCAGGGGTTGGAAAATGAGACATAAACAGATCCCCGTGATGAGAAACAGAAAACTGTCGGTGGGACAGCAAGATTAAAGGATCCATCGGTCTCTACAGCTGGGAAAAACTCTAGGAAGGCCTCCAGATTCATCAAAGAGATTGTAAAGGAGATGAATTTAATGAACCGGTTTGCGCATCTCTTCAAGGCATGATCTGATTAAATCAGAGTTAGATGGACAAGCCACAACTTAGCACGATGTGCTAAAAGCACAAATCCTTATTTATAAATATTTTTCGGGGGTTCCCCCCCTTTTAAGTGATCTGTTGGGCTGTTTGTATGAAAAACTCTGTAGTTCTCACTTTCTTTTTGCAAGGATCCAAAACGACTTTGTTTTCCCTTTAAAAGAAGCATTTTTTTAAAAAAATCACTAATGCAGGAGCAACTATTTGGCCCCTGAAAAGGATAAATTTCATCCTGTTGAAGCGCAGATTTAATAGATGGTTACAGAGTTTGCTTATCATTAATGACCTTTTGTGGACAGGAAAAGTATTTAAAACTCAGCTCATTTTTTCTTTAAAAAATCATCTATATCCCATATAGATCCCTTGGCATATATTACAGGTACCGTTTGACTAAACAAATCATTTGCTAAACAAATAATTCCCTCAACACTATCAAACTACTTACTAAGTCTGCATTACTATTACGACCGATATTATTCTTCTCTTCATTCCTTATCACCCCTCCCCTCCCACTTGTGACTGTATGACTGTAACTTTGCCGCTTGTACCCTTATGATTTATATTGACTGTTTCCTAGTATGATTTGATTGTTTATTGTACCCTATGTCTATCATTAAGTGTTGTACCTGATGATTCTTGACTCTTGACGAATGCGTCTTTTTTATGTAAAGCATTTGCACCAGGACAAATTCCTTGTGTGTCCAATCACACTTGGCCAATAAAGAATTTCTATTCTATTCTATTACCACCATTTTAAGTTACAAGGACACTGAAAAATGTGACTTATGGCCGTTTTCCCAATTATGACCTTTGCAACATCCCCACGGTCACGTGATTTGAAATCCAGACGCTTGTCCGCTGGTTCATACTTATGACCGCTGTTGCAGTGTCCCGGGGTCATGTAATCCTCTTTTATGACCTTCTGGAGAGCAAAGTCAAAGGAGGAATCAGATAACAGATAATCAAAATTGGAAGGGACCTTACAGGTCATCTAGTCCAACCCCCTGCCCAAGCGGGAGACCCTACACCATTTCTGATAAATGGCAGCCCAATCTCTTCTTGAAGGTCTCAAGTGAATCCGGATTCACTTAAAAACCTTGCTACTAATTCAACAAGTGATTCACAACTGTGGCAAGAGAGGTCGTGAAGTGGGGCAAAACCCACTTAACAAATAAAATTCAGGGCTCCGCTATGGCCGTTCAGTCAAGGACTAACCTGTATTAATATCTCCTGAACATGAACTGCAGTGGATTCAACTGGCAAGCAAGGCACAGGATCTATATTTATCGACTGGATTGGTTTTTCCTGGCTGCACTAAATAAAATTCACTGGGAAAGGTCATCCATCCTGTTTGCACCCGGATGACCCAAATAAATACCTCGAATTTCTAGGAAGCTTGGAAAGATCACGCAGCGATCACAGGCTGCCATCCAGACGTAAACACCACGGAGGGCTAGGGATCCTTTTTCAGGGGCGATTCACCAAAGGCCGTTTGGGTGACATTACTTGGAGGAAAGGATTGGGAAACCGCGCAAAAGGGTCATTTGCAGGATGGGTGTCTTTGGATCGAGGTTCAGATTGGACGGCTGTTTGCAGGTAGAGTCCTCGATGTACGACTACTATTCAGGTGGGAGCCCACGTTGCTAAGCGAGGACGTTCTGATTCATGCTGATTTTCCAACTTTTTTTTTGCAAGTTGTTAACCGAGTCACACGGTTGTTAGGCGAATCTGATCTTCCCCACCGTTTTGCATGTCGGAAGTCACCGATGGCGATTATGTGATCCCAGATGCAACCCTCATGGGCATGCTGGTGGCCAAGTGCCCCCATATTTTGGTCACGTGACTCTGGGATCCTGCGGCGGTCGTAAGTCTGGGGACTGGTGGTTAAGTTGCTTTTTTCCAGCGGTGCTGTAACGCCGCTCGCCGAACGAATGGTTATAAACTGAGGATTAGCAGAAGATCAGGTTTCTTAGCATGGAACAGTACAAGATTTTTGTACAGAAGGCAGCTGTCTGGATTCCCCTCAGGATAGATCAGCCTGGATCTTTTTTTAAAGGCAAAATCCAGACCGCCCCTGTCTGCCAAGCAAAGACACAGAGCTGAGCTGGGCTCACCGACAGCAACCTACCAAGGTTGTGGTAGGCACAAGGGTATGAATATTTGGCACCACCCACAATGGAGGAAAGGTTCCTGAAATTTGCTGAGACGGCTTCAGTCGACTTCTTTGATAAGAGAAGACAATTCTCGGCCTTGATAAACTGATTGCCAACGCCTTAAAGGCTTTCCATAAAACAGGGGGAAAAAATCAGTTTACGATTTATGGTTCATATGATTACAGGAGAGATTATGGAAAGAAGGGAGGTTATGTTGTAAGAAGTAAAGGTATAATTGTACTTAGAACTGCTGTAAAGAAAATGAGAACCTTTTTTTCTGATTTTTCTTTTCCTTGCTTCATTTTTAGTCTCTCCTTCCTTCCATCCTTCCTGTTTCCTCTCTCAGAGTTCACACTGTATCTTTTTTCAACTCCCCTTCCCATCACCTCAATTTCTTTCCTTCCCGCTCCTTCTCTTGTTCTCTCCTTTCCTTCCTTCCTTCTTCCCTCCCTCCTCCCATTCTCTCCTCCTTCCCTCCTCATTCTCCTTCCTTCCTCTCCCCTTCATTCTCTCCTGCTCCTTCCCTCCCTCCTTTCCATTTATCTCCCCTTCATTCTTTCCTTCCTCTTCTCTTCATTCTCTTCTGCTCCTTCCCTTCCTCCTTCCCTCCATTTCTCTCCCCTTCATTCTCCTCTCCTGCTCCTTCCTTCCTTCCTCCCATTTCCTTCCTTCCTCTTCCTTCCTTCCCCTTTCTGCCCCTTTTTCTCTGTCTCCCTTTAGCTTGTATTAGTTTTTAATGTTCTTTTAAACATTTTAAAATAAAACCTTCGACTAAAGCCTCCATTTCACAAACCAGCCAAGACAGATTGATGCCAGAACTCTGCCCTCTGTCAAAGGTGACGCGGTGATACCTCTTAAGGAACTCCGAGTCCTGCCAAAGTTCACCTTTCAGATAAGGAAAACAAACTCTCAGCAAATCCAGAGAGAAACAAGAGATATGGGAAATGGGGGGAAAAAAAGAGAAAGAAACAATGGATAAGGGAGAGCCAAGGAAAGACAAATAGGTGGAGAAAGGAAGTTAAGATAGAAAGAGATGATTTAACGCCCGTGCAAAAAAAGGTCAGAGGTTATCACAAAGGCAAAGAACTGTGTACCCTCCAAATCTTGAGTGTAACCGAAGAGAACCAGAAAATTTTTATTAAACGTATTAAGGCTGCCTCCCTCCATAAATTTAGATTATTCCCTCAAGCCAGGTTCAGCTTTCTAATGGATTTTAGTCTCTTAGAGCTGGCAGCTGTAGTAAGTCTCACGAATGAAGGCAAATATCTAAATATTATAATATGTAAGATACATTATACATTATTTGCCTTATGCTATAATAAATCTTAATACAATCTCCATCAGCACTCACAAAATCTCCATGGTCCATTGCAGCAGAGGCTGAGGGCTATCCATGGTTTGCATCCACCAGTAATTTAAAAAAAATTTTTTTGAAGGTTATTCCACTGGTCCTCCTAGAGTCTTCTGGCAATCTCCCACAACCACAACCCTGTGAGGTAAGGCCAAGCTCAGAGAGAAAGACGGGGGAAGCTTCACACCCTAAATTCTCATTTTTAGCTCCCTTAAAATGATCAGGATCTCTGTCAACATTAAAAAAAATAGAGGTGCCACGAAAAAGGCTGATGTGCCAAAAAAGAGAGCAGAAATCAGGATTTTTGGGGTGGGGAAGGAAGAAGGAATAAAGTCCACTTTGTTTCTAAACCACCTTGGGTGCAAAGCCATCAGGCTGGGAATTTGCTTGGATGGGCAAGCCATCTCCTGGCTTAAGTCCACCTTGTCAGGCTGTTGTGTGAGTGACAACTCACTCTGCCTCTCACTTGCAGAAAAGGACCAAAACAAAAAAAGACATAACGAAGGGAAAACTGCTGCTTTGGAGCCTGAGACGGACAGCATATAAATTCAATATGTTGACTGATGTAATGTAGGTGCCTCCATCTTGCAGCTCGGGGCAACCAAATCAGTGAACAGAAGCAGCCAAAGTATTTCCGACCTTGGATTCCCCAACCCATCCCCAGCCCTCTGGACTGCCGTGCCCATCCTCCCCAGCCTCGAGAATGAAATATATATATATATATATATATAGAATTTTAAAATGTGCATGCAGAAGGTTGCTAATGGTTGCAAAAAAGGGTGAAACGGCTTACCTCGGCTTCCCTGCTGCCCCATCTCTCTTTCGGGGTCCGCTCTCTCCTGAATCACGGTTGGGGTCTCCCCACCACCCAGCTCTCCAGTCCCTGGAGCCGCCATTTTGGTTCCCTCTCACTGCAGAGGCTGAGGTTGCCGTGGCAACAGCAGCTGCAAGCAAGGATGCTTAGGAGGAGGAGGGAGGGGGGGTAGGGGAGAAGAGGAGGAGTAGAGAAGGAGTAGAGGAGGAGGATCAAAGCAGATTCCTTCTCTTCGTTTTAAATCAAAGAGGCTGGGGGCAAGGCCTCCCCCTTATTCCAAAAATAATCCACCCTTGCTGGTAGCCATCTCCTCTCCCTCTATTCAAATACAAAAATTGGGAGGTAGTTTGGCAAACGCTCCAAGCTCCTCCAAATTGTTGGAATTGGATGGTCAGAGGAATTAACTTTAAATGTGGCTTTGAAAGTGCAAAAAAATATAAGGGCTTTGAGTAAGAATGACCTAATGGCATTGCTTGGCAAAATTTAAAATTAAAAGATTAGACAGTTAGTCAGTTAGTTAGTCAGTTAGATAGAGATAGATAGATAGATAGATAGATAGAGATATAGATAGATATATAGATGATAGATAGATAGATAGATAGATAGATAGATAGATAGACAGACAGACAGACAGACAGACAGAGATATTTTGATATAGATAGCTAGACACAGATCGATAGAGACAGATATAGTTTGGTAGAAATAGATAGATAAATAGATAGATAGATAGAGATAGATAGTTAGACAGAGATATTTTGATACAGATAGCTAGACACAGATCGATAGAGACAGATATAGTTTGGCAGAAGTAGATAGATAGATAGATAGATGGATGGATGGATGGATGGATGGATGGATAGATGGATAGATAGATAAAGGGATAGCTTAGAATAATAAAATAGATAATAGAATGAGATGGACAGATAGATAGCTAGAGAAATAGATTAGATATAGAGGGACAGATGAAGATAGGAGGCAGACAGACAGTCCCCAGTACCACCCTTGGTGACAAGACACATATTTGGAAAAAAAAGGTGTTTTCTATATTTTTTTACACCCAGTATCAGCATTGCTGGGCAAAATTGATAAAGATATCCATTAAGTTCACACATGAGCGCCCAACACCTTTGGTGACACACAGCATCAGCATTGCTGGGCAAAATGTATTTATATTTTTTCCTCTTCTCTCTTCCAGCAAGCAGCCTCTGGGCAGGTCGTGGCCTCTGGAAAACGGAACTCACCATTCGCGATAGGCGCCCACAGTGATGTCAAATAGTTGATTGCTGGTGATTGATCCCTCTTTGTCCAGCAAGAAATAAAAAGGTTTCCCTTTGATCTTGACTGGGATAATTGCGGCCACTTCCGAACGGTGGGACATGCAGCTGATGTGGCGAAGGGGCACCGTGAAGGACGAAGTGTAGCCGAAGAGGTAATAGGTCGTAAAGGTCACCTCCTGACTGCCACGGAGGAGGAGGACCCGGCTAACGGACCGTCGCGCGAAGAAGAAACCTGCCACAAAGATCAGCGTACCTGCAAAGAAAGGTGGTCGGAATTGGAGAAATCGATCAATACATTCAACAGAAGAGGATATTTGCAAGAACTGTGAGGTCCTTGGTGGTCTCTGAACTTGGTTGTTGTCTTGCAGACGTTTCATGACCCAACTAGGGAACATTATCACTGCTAGCAGTGACTGGGGTTTGAAGGGAGAGTGAGGATGAGGAGGACTGTGAGGTCCTCAGTACTCTCTGAGTTTGGTTGCTTTCCTGCAAACATTTCACGACCCAACTAGGTAGCATCATCAGTGGTAGGGAGTGTGGGGTATCTTCCCTATTTGTACATGACAGTGTGCCCTGCCAGTAGTGTAGCTTAGTGCAGCAAGATACAATATAATATGGTGAATTGCTGTATATAACAGAAAACAAACAGTACACTTCCTTACACAGATGACCTGACCTGTTATCTTTTATTCATTTTAATTAATTCACAAAGCACTTCTAGATGTGCCTGTGTCTGACACACACACACACACACACAACACACATACACAAAAATAATAATAAAACAGATACCCAAGGTGTTTTGTTTTTTTTTAAAAAGGGAGGGAAATACACATAACACTTTTTAAGAGGTACCGGTTGCTATTTTTCTTCCAGTTCTAACATAGGTCCACATTTTTACACGGTATAAATATATAAATTAGATATTAAAATAAAATTATATAAATAAAAAGATATTTATAAACATGATATATACTATATATAAAGATTGCTTCTGTTAACAATCAATTAGCCAGTCACAACTGTGGTCACTAAACAAGGAACTATGTATATGTAAATCTGATATCTTATCATGAATTGGTGCAGAAACAGCTAAATAAATTATTCTTTTTAAATCTCTGCATCTTAAAAAGAATTTTTTAAAATTACATTTATATGCCGCCCTTCTCCGAAGACTCAGGGCGGCTTACAATTTTTTGGGATACAACCCAGTGTGCTCAGCAATAGCCTTCATTCCATTGTATATGCCTGCTTATTACCAAGCGGCATTTTTACAAAGTCAGCTTATTGCCCCAACAATCTTGGGTCCTCAATTTACCTACCCTGAGAGGATGGAAGGCTGAGTCAACCTTGAGCCTGGTGGGATTGAGCCTACAGCAGTTGTAGGCAGCTGGAACTTAAGTGCAGGCAATTAACAGCCTGAGCCACCCAAGGTTCAGTATTCATGCTGGAGGGCAAGTATCTCCACAGCTTTTCACCTCATGGCTTGATTTGGCCTTTCTAATTCCCCCGTTTATTTTATTCTAAGAATGTTTTATAGTAAGAAAGCAAAATTAATTTCAAGCATGGGTTAATTGTTTGGAGCATTTAACCCGCTTCTGTTCAAATTCTGGTGTTCAAAACCCTGCCGTTTTCAGCCAATGAGCATCATGCGAGAGGACTGGCTTGTCATTGGTCACTTAGTGGGCCCTGAGAGCCAATGAAATGGGCATGCTTAGAACCAATGAAAAGGGGAGACCCCCAAGTTGGGTCACCAATCAGCTGTCAGCAGGTTTGGGGCAGAAAGGGTATAAAAGGAGCCAACGCAGGGCAATTTGGTCTGAGCTTCAGGAGACCTGGAAGGATGAAGAGGGGTCCAAGAAGAGACCGCCCCCCCTCAGAAGGAAAGGAGCCCACCAAGATTCTTCCCTCAGCAGACCAGAGATAGAGAGTTGAGCTTCAAAAACAAAAAGAGCTGAAGTTCCAACATAAGAGCTGAAGTTCCTTTTAGTGACAGGAAGCCTTTGAGAAAAAGGCATAAAGTGAAGTCTACCCATGCTCCTTTGCAACAGGTGGACCCAGGGCTCAAGAAGTCTTCAGAAGACCAAGGCCAACCTTCATCCTGAGAGAAATGCTGGACTTGAGTTGGGTCATTCACATGTTCATCTGAGTTATTTCCTTCAAGAAAAGCTATGTTGGGTGACAGAACAAGACAGCAATCAACTTATGGAAGAGAAGTTGCCCTTGGAAGTTGTGGGAGGAGCATCATCACCTGAGACTTTCAAGAAGAGACTGGACTGCCATCTGTCAGAAATGGTATATGGGTTAGACTAGATGACCTACAAGGTCCCTTCCAACTCTGATTATAATAAGAAATGGGGGTTTATTTCAGGCTCTGAGGAGTCTTGGCTAATTAGAATTGGCACTTCTTACTTTATAAGGAACTCCATGTTGGTTTTTATAAAGTGAATTCTCCAAAGACTTTGCTGGAAACATTTCATTCTATTATTTTATATTCCACCTTTATTTTTACAAATAAAGACTCCCTCTGGTTTTCCCCACAACAACAACCTTGTTAGGTGGGTTGAGTGGACTGGCCCAGAGTCACCCAGTTAGATTTCATGCCTAAAGCTAGACTAGGATTCAGGGCCTCCTGGTTTCTGGGATAGCACCACTATACCAAAAACTGGCTCTTTGTAATAAAAGGTGTGATTATATATAATGTTTTATCATTTAAATTTTTCAGTTATCCCAATGTGAGTGCTTAATTTTATTATATTGTCCACTGCCCAGAATTGCTCTCCAAGGGGTAGTTGAGAAGTATGACATCTAAATAGAATTTATTTATTTTTCTTCAAGTCTATGCTTATCTCTCCAAAGTCAACTCAATCCAAAATTATATGTAATATAAGAAATGGGTTGTAATAAAAACTTTCCCTCTGGTTGAAAAGCCTTGTAAAGGGAGTACAAGGGAGAATCGGTGGCCATGTTCCTTTTCCTCACAGTTGTGATTGCAAATGGTGGCTGAGACAAGGACTCCTTCGTATTGACAGAATCCTGAAAGTCTGCCCCAAATAATTATTTTTGAGGGCAATCTGATCAAAGTGGGATGTTCTGGGCCTCAGACTTTCTCCTTCCTCTTCTCCCACCCTTTCAAGGATAAATTCTGCTTAATAAACCAAGATCGATTCCCACATTAACTCAATGCTAAGGATTTTATGTTGGGGAAGAGGGAGTTTGGGGTGTTGTCTTTAAAAAGGGAGGGAAACTGAGGTGTTAAACAAAGGCCCTCTTACAAAAGGCAGGGAGACTTAAACTCAGCACACACATGCTGACAAATGTGGTTGTGTGAACCACAAATGGTTCACACAACCAACTTAGTCCAATTATGGAAAATTAAATCATACTATTTATGAATTCACTCCTTTTCTGCCTCAGCATAATGGGCCAATATCAAATCGAACTGGGTTTCTAGGGGCTAAGTCGCTACACAAGCGCGACCAGGTTAATTTTCCAAATTGCTGGAGTGTGGGAACGCATCCCCTAAATCATCTTCCTCTAACCTTCTGAGGTGGGTAAAACAAGAACCCAGATTGTTGGGGGCAAAAGGCTGACTCTGTAAACCACTTAGGGCTGTAATAGCACTATGAAACAGGATATAAGTCTAAGGGCTATTACTATTTTCCTTCCATCCTTTCCTTCCTTCCTTCCTTCGACTTTGTCTTTTCCTTCCTTCCTTCCCTCCCTCCCTATGGTTAGAATGCAGGATTGCAGGTGAACTCTACCAACTGCCAGCAGTTCAATCCTGACCAGCTCAAGGTTGACTCAGCCTTCCGTCCTTCCGAGGTCGGTAAAATGAGGACCCAAATTTTGGAGGGCAAAAGGCTGACTGTAACCCATTTAGAGGGGGCTGTGAAGCACTGTGAAGTGGTATATAAGTCTAAATGCTTGCTATCTATCATCTATTTTCTCTATCATCTCTATCTATCTATCTATCTATCTATCTATCTATCTATCTATCTATCTATCTATCTATCTATCTATCCATTCCTCCCTCCCTCCCTCCCTCCCAATGGTTAGAATGCAGTATTTCAGGCTAACACTGCCCACAGCCAGGAGTTCGATCCTGACCGGCTCCAGGTTGGCTCAGCCTTCCCACCTTCCCAGGTCATTCAAATGAGGACCGGGATTGTTGGGGGGCAAGAGGCTGACTCTGTAAAAACCACTTAGAGAGGGCTGTAAAGTGGTATATAAGTCTAAGGGCTATGGCTATTTTCCAGGTGCTGAGCATTTGCACTTGGACCATAGTTGCGGTTTTGCAAATGCAACCAACGGGGAAGTGCTGGAGCTGCACTTCAACAATGTGTACACACACACACACACACACGTGTACAAACACACACACTCCCTCTTCCTAGAGAGCTGAGCCTCGCAATTTGACTTTAGCCCATTTTTTGCAACGGCGAGAAGGGAAGCCAAACACCCCCTTTCCTTCCCCTCCCCAATACAACGCCCCGCCTCGCTTACCGACGGCCAGGCAGGTGGCGGAGAAGGTGTAGCGCCACTTGGCGGAGCCCGAGGTCAGGTTGAAGAGGTTGCCCAGCCAGGGCCGGGCCGGGGGTCGCTCGGGGGTCTCCTCCGAGCCCGCTTTCTCCGGGACGGCCGGCGTTTCCCGCAGGGTGGTAAAGGCCATGTCCGCCAGGTAGAGCCACAAGGCGAACTGGCTCACGCAGAACAGCCCCAAGTTGCGGAAGAAGCGCGGCCGCTCGTGGTGGAAGAGCTCCACGTCCCGGTTGACGAAGCCGTCCAGCGGGAATTGCTCCTGAGCTCGCCGGCCGGCCGGGCTCCAGAGTTGGCGCCTTGCAAACGGGGGGGCCACCCCGAGCCGGGCGCTTCGCGAGCCCCCGCGCAGGAGGGAGAGGCCCCCGCGGGCCCACGGGGAAAGCCGCGCGCAACGAGGCGCCGACAGCAGCAACATCGCGGAGCCGGGCCTGGGAGCCGGATCAGCGGAGCTGCATGGCCGGAAGGGGGGACGGGGGAGAGGAAGAAGGGAAGGAAAAAGAAGGGAGAGGAAGGGCTATGGAAGTAAAGGGGAAGGGAAGGAAGGTTAAAAATGGAGGAGAGGAAGAGAAAAGAAGGAAAGGGAAGGAGGAAAGAAAAGGAAGGTAAAAGGAGGAAGGAGGAAAGAAGGAAAGGAAAATATGGAGGAAAGGAAAGGGAGGAAGCAAAGAAAAGGAAGGTAAAAGGAGAGGGAAGGAGGAAAGGAAAGGCAGGAAAGGAGAAGCTACGAAGGAGGGAAGCAAAGAAGGAAGGAAAGGAAAGGAGGAAGGAATGGAAATTAGATAGGAAGGGAGCGCGTTTGTTCTGGCGGGCGTGCAAGGTCGCGGGAAGGGGAGTAGGAAGTTAAAAGAGAGTTTCGCTTTTTCTTTCTTAGCCGGTCGGAGGGGTCGTTTGCACCCCTAGATGCGTGTCCCGGGGCTCTGCTGCCTCCACGCCAGGATGCAAGATTCAGAAGCGTGTTGGGGGGAAAGCGAATCCCGCCCCGGTTTAAACGGGGGAGTAACTCGCTGCTGGTTTCCCTCCTTTGCAATTCCAGAGTTGGAGACTTCCACTCCCGGCATGCTCAGGGGCCATTCTAGCGATGGCACTCTGGGAGTTGAAGTCCGCACGTGCGAACCCGGAAGTTGCCCAGGTTCTGGAACCACGGGTCACATTTAAGGGGAATTGCTGGATTTGGCTCCAGGGAATAAATGGGTGGGAGTAAAATGCAAATCTCTCGATTTTTTTTTTTTAAAGATTTTGGGCCTGGTTTTATTTTAGATCTTATTGAAAGAAATATCCTTCTGGGTTAAGTTCCAAGTGGGTAAAAAGACACTGGAAACATGGAGGCTGCTTGGAAAGTTTAATGGTGATCAGGACCACATGGTCTGGAGCTCCAGAGAAAGATGATCACCTGCTTCAAGGTGAAGGAGAAGATCAAGAAGGGCTGAGGTGCTGAGAGTGCCTGGGTTTTATGCCCTCTGCTGGGATTTGAAACGGACCTTGTATTCTAATTGGTTGTCAGACTCCCATGAGGGGCAACTCTGTCGGCTGTCCTGAGTTCCAGGCTTGGTTGACCCTTGCTGGATGATTTATGCCCTTAAAAGGGCTTTTGGCAATTGCTATAGCTTTACCTGGAGACCTTTCTTATGTAAAGTATTCTGGCTCAGGCCTTAATGGCCCACCCATTAACAAAGGTGGGGGTGAGATTCTGCTTCTGGGGTTCTACTCTTTTTAGAAGAAATATTCTGCCTTTTAAATATCTACCAGAATACTTCATTTTTCTAGGAGAGTTGGGTGCCAACTTCCTACAATCTGATCTAAGTTTTAGGGTCTCCCCACGTGGCAGGTGTAAACCTGAATTGTGCTTTGCTAAGTCTTGGTTTCTTCATGTTGCATTAATCAAATTTTGGCTGGACTGAGCCATAACTGGAATGAATTAATTGACCCAACATTTTTTTGCATTAAATTAACCAGTTTCATCTGCAGTTAATATGATGGATGAAAAATGAGCCACTTTGCAAAATGATGGGGCTTGGGGGGGTTAAGCTGCACCCACACATACGAATCCATAGAGAATCTTATGATTTATCACTTTAGCATCTTATGATTTATGGTTGTGTCTAATGATTCATAACTTACCATTTTGTTTGTATATACACCAAAGACAAAGCCCTTGTTGTGTCCAATCAGACTTGGCCAATAAACATATTATCTGGTTAGGTTTAATGCTTTGCGCAGCAAGCAAATTTGTTACAAAATCCACGGAACGGACAAAATCCAGATTTATAATCCTGAACTTTCCAGCTTTTGTCTATGCACTGCAATATACATCCCCCAGACGTATATTATTTTGTTCCCAGTTATTCCTGCTTGTGGGAACCGAAAACCACCCCGAGCAGGGTAGCTTTTAAATTTAAAAAAAATAAATAAGGAATCTTTGCCAAGAGACATCCTGCTTGAGGGTAAAATCAAAGTTATTTACATCGTTTTATCGATGTCTTGATTGAGAAATTCTTATTTTTTATTTGGAAGGAGACGCTGAGGAATTTCCCCCAGCTTCACCGAAGAGAAAGCCAGTTCCTCGTAGGCCCAAGAACGTGACACACAAAAAAGTTCGAGATTTTAATAACAACTTTACTAGGCAGTGTTTCCAAGGGCTGGAAGGAAAACATGGAAGCTAGAGTTTGCTGGACAGAAGCACAACCCCCCTCCCCAAGCCTTCTCTCGCTTAAAAGGAGGAAACACCTCAAAAGGGAAACCAGGCGCTACGGTTTGATGGACAGCACCTAGCCACGAGGAAACTGAACCCCAAAACAGGGTTTGTTTGGGAAGTTCTCTTTCCTAGTTTGAAAGTTTGAAGAGTTCTCGCAGAGTCCTCTTTGTGTGTTTAGAACTGCTGACCCGTCTCGGCTCATAAGAGAGGGTTGGTGTAGGGAAAGGAAAAAGGGGAAGAACGGGCCAAAAATCATTCATAAAAATGTTTTTTTTCATGTTTCCGAAGGGATGGAGGAAAGGAAAGGCGGATCTTTCTTTCTTTCCTTCTTTCTTTCTTTCCTTCCTTCCTTCCTTTCCTTCCTTTCCACTTCTTTTTCTTTCTTTTCTTTCCTTCCTTCCTCTCTCTTTCTTTTTCTTTTCTTTCTTTCTTTCCTTTCTTTTCTTTCTTTCCTTCCTTTCCTTTCTTTCCTTCCTTCCTTCCTCTCTCTTTCTTTCTTTCTCTTTTCTTTCTTTCTCTTTCTTTTTTTTTTCTTTCTCTCTTCGGCTTCTCAATTTGTCTTCCCAGCCTGCCGGCCTCTCTCAGCGTCTCTTCCAAACGGGGGCACTGCGTCTCCTACTACAGCACAAACTTGCGGTTTCTACCTCCACCCGCAACGGCAAAAGGTTTTTCAAAGAGGCACGGCGTCCCCGAGTGGGGAGCAGGGCAGGAGTCTCTCTTAATTTACAACGGAGAAACTTTTTATTTACAAAACTGGGTATCTTGACAATAAAAATGCGGCTCCAATCGACTTTGGTCGTCCACTTAGTGCATAAACGCCACTTCGGGGATCTTCTGCTCAGCCTGGGAGAAGCAGAAAAGGGGAAGAGTCAGAAATGGCAGCTTTGTCGATGTCTTGTTGGCAAACATCCCTGAGGTGTCTTTTGCGGGACGCCCTGGACTATGGGACGGGCAGTCCTCAACTTAACATCCGTTCTTTCATTCCTGGTTCAAAGTTCACGGAGTTAGGACCGGTTTCTCACATTTAACGACCGCTGTAGCTTCCCCATGGTCATGCAGGCAGCCCCCCCTCGCGCCTGCAGGCAGCTACAAAGCTTTGCAAGCTTCTATTGGCAATTCATCCCCTCCTTCGCGAGGACGGCCAAGCCCAGGACGGACCTCCTAAAAGCAGAGTGTCCAGGAACGAAACCCCGCCCGGGACAAGCCCTACAGGGGGACCCTAACCTGCCAAAAGGCATTTGAAACACAGTTTGCAAAGGAAACTTCAGTTTGCTGAAGCACCCTGACCCTGAACAGCCCCCTTCGTCGTTCGAGCGGACGCCGGCGACGTGGCACTGGAAGCAGTGCTGCTCCAAAGGAACGACCAAGGGAGCCTACAGCCCTACCCCCTCCGCAAGCTCAAAGACAACGTGGTTAAAAAGAAGAGAGGAAAAAAAATCAAGTTGTCAGCTTGGCAACTGACTCGTATTTACTGACGGTTGCAGTGTCCCGGGCTCAGGTGATCCCCTTTCGCAACCTTCTGACCAGTGAAGTCAAATTGGGGGGGGACCCGTTTTGCGACCTTGCTTTGCCATGAAGCGAATGCCCTGCGGGGGTGTGTGTGTGTGTGTGTGTTTAAAGCTAGTAACCCAAGTGAATCTGGCATGTCGTCCCCCGTCTTGGCTTTCCTTGTCAGAAGGTCGCAAAACCACCGTAAAGATGAGCCAGTTTTCAGGCACCCGAGTTTTGATCATGGGGGGCACCCCAAGGGTCCTAAGTGTGAAAAATGGCCGCTAAGTTGCTTTTTTCGGTGCCTGTTGGGACTTTCGGCCACTGGGTGAACTGTTGTAGGTGGAGGGCTACCTGTACAATGGCCAGAATCGCAAAGGAGAGGCACCCCTTGCTCGCACTGAGCACCAATAGGAACCAGCTTGTGTTGCCTAAGGCAGAGATGGGACGCTCACCTTCAGCTGGGTGTAGGCGTGAGCTGCTTTCGTGTAGTTCCACTCGTTGTCCAAGAGGCACCTGGGGAGAGAGAGAGAGGAGAGAGAGAGAGGGAGAGATTGAAAGAGATTGAGAGAAAGAAAGGATTGAAAGAGGAAAGACAGATTGAAAGATTGAGAGAGATTGAAAGAGATTGAGAGAAAGATGGATTGAAAGAGGAGAGAGAGGGAGACAGAGAAGAGATAGATTGAAAGAGATCGAGAGAAAGAAAGATAAGGATTGAAAGAGAGAGAGGAGAGATTGAAGGATTGAGTGGGAGAGGAGAGAGATTGAAAGAGAAAGAGAGAAAGAGAGATTGAAAGTGAGAGATTGAGAGAAAGAAAGAGAAGGATTGAAAGAGGAGAGAAAGACAGATTGAAAGATTGAGAGAGATTGAAAGAGATTGAGAGAAAGACCGATTGAAAGAGGAGAGAGAGGGAGACAGAGAAGAGATAGATTGAAAGAGATCGAGAGAAAGAAAGAGAAGGATTGAAAGAGAGAGAGGAGATTGAAGGATTGAGTGGGAAAGGAGAGAGATTGAAAGAGAAAGAGAGAAAGAGAGATTGAAAGTGAGATTGAGAAAGAAAGAAAGAAAGAAAGAAGGATTGAAAGAGGAGAAAGACAGATTGAAAGATTGAGAGAGATTGAAAGAGAGATTGAGAGAAAGAGAAAAACGGATTGAAAGATTGAGAGAGATTGAAAGAGAGATTGAGAGAAAGAGAAAGACGGATTGAAAGAGGAGAGAGAGGGAGACAGAGAAGAGGTAGATTGAAAGAGAGATTGAGAGAAAGAAAGAGAAGGATTGAAAGAGAGGAGAGAGGAAAGATTGAAAGAGATTGAGAGAAATTGAAAGATTGAGAGAAAGAGAAAGAAAGGATTGAAAGAGGGAGGGAGGCAGGAGAGACAGATTGAAGGAGATCGAGAGAAAGAGACGGATTGAAAAAGAAAGAGAGAGGAGAAAGATTGAAGGATTGAGGGGGAGAGGAGAGATTGAAAGAAATTAAGAGAAAGAGAGATTGAAAGAGAGATTGAGAGAGATTTGAGAGAAAGAGAAAGGATTGAAAGAGGAGAGAGAGAAAGGAAAGACAGATTGGAAGATTGAGAGAGGAGAAATTGAAAGAGATTGGAAGAGAAAGAGAGAAAGGAGATTGAACGATTGAGAGGAGAGAGAGATTGAGAGAAAAAGAGGAGAGAGATTGAGAGAAAGGAGAGATTGAAAGAGAGATTGAGAGGGAGAAAGAGAGGTCCTTAAGCCACGGGAGGGACTCCCTGACGTCGGTCGGACGCCATCTTGGCCTCTAACCCCCCTACCCCTTCCTGCCCTCGCTCCCCCGCCCGGCACTCACTTCTGAGACCACTCCAGGTTCATGCCCGACTGCAGGGAGAAATTCTGCAGCATTTCCTGCTGCTCGGCCGTCAGGATGGGCCCGGGGCTCGACGAGGGCATGGGCTCGGTGGAAGGGGTGGGCACGGGGCTGGAAGACGGGGTGGGGGCCGGCATGACGAAGGCCTTGCGGATTTCCGTGATGGTGGCTTTGCGGATGAAGATCTGGTCGTTCACGATGCTCAGCCTGGGGGAAGGAGAGGGAGAGCTGCAGCCAGATGCTCCCCCAGTGCAGGAAGCCCTCGCCTTACAACCGCTCATTCAGGGACCGTTCCAAGCTACAACGGGGCGCGGGACCGGTTTTCACATCGACGCCCGTTAAAATCAGAATTCAGGCGCTTGGCAACCGGCTCGTATTTATGACGGTCTCAGCACCGCAGAGGGGGTGGGGTGTCACCTGATCCCATTTTGCGACCGCTTGGCAAGTGAACTCCATGGTTTCTCTTAACAACCGGTCACTGGCTTAACAACCGGGGCGATTCACTTAACAGTGATGGCAAGAGAGGTGGCAAAACGGGGCAAAACTCCCTTCACCAACGTCCTGTTTAGCAAGGGGAAGCTCGGCCTCAATTGCGGCCGTTAAGTCGAGGACCGCCTGCCAGTAGGGAGGCCTGATTCACTTTATAACAATGTGACTAAGCTGCCCTGAACAACTCTGGCCAGAAAAGTCGTAAAGACGGGGGCAAAGCTCGTTTGACGGATGCCTCACTTAGCGATGGGAATGTTGGGGGCTCAATTGTGGCCATATGTTGAGGACTACCTGTACTCTAGCAGTTTAGAGGGGAGGGGGAGTTGGGCCACTTTCCCCGGGGTGGGTGGGAGAGGTTAATGCTTGTGCGGGGGGAGCCCCGAGAGCCTGCAAAATCTTAAAGTAACAGCTACACCATTACTGACTCACCCCATCGTGCCGGGTGCTAACCCTACGCTCACAGAGTGGCTTTCCAAAAAACTACAGTTGGATGTCGGATTCCCTGTTATCTCTTGCAAGAACTCTCTAAATGTTTGGGGGAGAGGAAAAAAAAGGGGGGGGGGTAAAGGAAGAGAGTAAGGGGGCAAAAAAGCAAGCAAGCACGAAGACCGTAACACTGCAGGCTTCAAAAAAAGGAGAATGTCTTTAGGTTGAAATGATGCTCTCTGAGCTTGGTGGTTTCCTTGCAGACGTTTTGTTACCCCACTAGGTGATGTCATCAGGGCTAGAAGGGAGTGGGGTTGAGGAGGAGGAGGAGGAGGAGGAGGAGGACTATGGGGTCCTTGGTGCTCTGAGCTTGACGGCTGCTTTCTTGCAGACGTTTTTTATTACCGAACTAGGTAACGTCATCAGGGCTGGAAGAGAAAGGGGTTGGGGAGGAAGGGGATTGTGGGGTCCTCTAACCTGGGCTGTTTCCTTGCAGGCGTTTTATTACCCTACTAGGGAATGCCATCAGGGCTAGAAAGGAGTGGGGTTTGGGGAAAAAAAGGAGGACCACGACTGTGGGGTCCTTGGTGCTGTTTTTTTTTCCTTGCAGGCGTTTCACCACCAAACTAGGTAACGTCATCAGGGCTACACTGGAAGGGGCTGGGCCTTATAAACCCAAACATCTTTTGGGGATGTTTTGACTTCAGGGAACCACACGATCCTTTCAAGGCGGGGGAGGGGGGGGGCGTGTGACGAAAGGGACGGACAGCGACTGACTCAAAAGGGCCTAAGGCTGGATTCGAACTGGGGTCTCCTCCAATCCCACTCTGGGGGTGCCCCCCCCGATTATCCTGCCTGCCTGCTGAGCCTCTGGAGCCGCTCCCCTTACCCGCTGTGGCCCACAGGAACCGCAATGAAGATCCGGGAGAAGGCTCGCACGACGTCCCGAGAGCGGCTGTCGACTGGAGAGGGAGAAGGAGAGGGGTGGGGGGCGGTCAGGAAGGAGCCCAGCATGCTGAGGCCCGACCCCCCCCCACACCACCACACCCCACTCCCCTGTGTTGTAGGACAGGGCCTTTTCGACCCCACACTCACCTTCCTTAAAGATTCCTTTCAGGGTGAAACATAGCAACGTATTCTGAAAGGAGAGAAGGCAGCAACGTTAAAAACAAGAGGGGGCTGTGGCCAGGCCACCGACACACCTCTCACAAATTTTTTAAAAAAAAACCACAACCAGGCGCCGCATCAACACTAGGCAGGGAATCTATCTCACCCTCTACTAACTGTAGCACCATTGAGAGTACCCTGACACCCGGCATCCTTGCCTGGAGCAGCTCTGTAGTGGACAAAAAAGACTCTACAGAGAATCATTAAAGCTGCCCAGAATATCATCGGGCTCCAGCTACCAGCCCTGGACGACATCTTCGCCTCTCGCTGTTGGGAGGAAGTCAGGGACTTCAGGGACTCAGGGACTCTTCCCATCCTGCTCACAATCTTTGTGAACTGTTGCCTTCTGGCAGGAGATGCAGAGCAATTAAAACTCAGTTTTAATTTAATTTAATTTAATTAAAACTGAACAGCAGCACCATAAATATATAAGACCTACCCCGAAAATAAGACCTAGTGTGTTTTTGGGAGCCAAAAAAAATATAAGACAGTGTCTTATTTTCGGGGAAACACGGTACTATCGCCTCTGCTCCCCCTCTTCGTGGATTTATGGCCATGGTGTTTTTCATCGCCAATCCTTCATAGCCGATCGTGGACATGTAAATAATTGTTTGAGTTCCCCTCCTCAACTCAGATTAGTAATCATTAGAACGTTATGCAGTAGCGTTGTTCGTTCCGTCTCCCTCAATCCCCTAAGCGTCGGATGCTATCAAGCGAGACATTCCGCGAAGCCCGACAGGGAGACTTTCTGCCAGGGCAAAAGGCATTTTTTTGAGTTCACTTCGAGGGGTTTGTCGTCTTTGGGCAGCTGGGTCAGAACAACAGGCCTCCCCTTGGCTGATCTCAAAACGGCAGCGGAGCCTCGGCTCACGACCGTAATGGAGCCAGCCCCATCACGGTGGTTCAGTCAGACTCACGGTTTGTGCGCAGACGTCCACCACAAAGGAATTCACATCGTGCTGAGTCTTGGGCAATTCGCTGAGGAAAGCCACGACGTTCAACTTGGTGTGTTTGAGGAGTCGGAAGCGCAAGGCTGAAGGGGAGGAAAAGGCAGGAGGGGGTTTTTGGGAGGTAAATCGGGGCTTTCCACCCAAAAAGAAAGAACCTGAAACCCAGGAAGGGAAGCAGGGGCTACGAAAGGCTTCCTGCCTCAAAGGAACAAGGAACAGAAACAAAGAGTGGCCAACAAGGACGGTGGGAACATGATCCAAAAGGTCGGATGCTAAACAAAAATGAAAGGGAAAGAATTTGGGATCAATGAACTCCCAAGTTAAAAAGGGATTTGAACTCGGGGACACTGTGCGTGTATCTTCTCTGCAGGAAAACTTGGGGCCTGATCCTGGTCTCTCAAACTAAAGGGGTCCAGGATCAGGGTCTCAATCTGTGACCCTAAAAGGCACGCTGAGCTAGACAGAATGAGGATTGGACTGAATAATTAATTTAATTTAATTTAATAACTGGACTTGTATGCCGCCCCCTCTGCGAAAGGACTCGGGGCGGCTCACGACTAAAAATACAACGATAAATACTTTAAAAACAAATTAAACCCAACAAGCCCAAATAAAATCAATTTAACCCTCCCCCCCCCGCGAGAGGTCAGTCCATAAATAAAGAGGTTATATAATTTTCCCCTGCCTCTATTATATTTTATAAATAACTCAAGGCGGTAGACATACATAATTCTTCTTCCTCTTTTACCCAGAACAACCCTGTGTGGTGGGTTGCGCTGAGAGAGGGAGGGGCTGGCCTAAAGTCACCCATGCCTAAGACAGGACTAGAACTCCCAGTCTTCTGGTGATTGGCCCAAAGCCACCCAGCTGGCATTCTGCCTAACTCACCATCTAGACCAAACTGCCTCTAGTTAACTGATTAAGGAATTTAAGCAGGGAACGAAGAAGGGTGGTGGTGGTGGGGATGGGGGATGGAAACTTTCTGCATTTTTCAAAGAAAGGACTTTGCTTTGCACCTGGCGCTCTTTCATGCTAGGGCTCAAAGGTAGCCTCTTAACCCCAGGCCCCCCTTTTTATCATCATTTGCTTACATGGATCCTTCAGTCGCTTCACGTTCCGGCTGTTTTTGAAGTACTCGGCCAAAGCGGTCCTGCAGAGAGAAATAAATAAATAAAGACTTCAGCACATATTTTTAAATAATGAAAACTGGGGCAGTTGTTGGGGGAGGAGGGGAGAGAGAGAGAGAACCCTTCCTAGACCTTCACTTGAGTAACCAGAGGCCTGTCTTGGCTATAAATCTCATTAAAACTCTAGGCATTGACGTTATCATACGCTGACCGGAAGAGGTCGTCTCTGGAATCGGGTCCCTCTGAGCTGACCAAAACCCCCACTTTTCAAACTCAAGGGTTAGCCTCTTGTCCCCAACAACCCGCCTCCTCGTTTTATTGACCTCAGAAGGATGGAAGGCTGTCAGTTTTCTGACTGGGCTCGCCCCACAAACTCCCTTCTTCCTTACGCTGTTTTCCAGGGGAGTCGGCCACCCTGAATTTTAAAAGAGTGGGTTTGTAGTCCTGAGTCACAGGAAGGAAAAGGAAGCGGATGCAAAAATATCCAGCTTAACTTGTTGGACTAGGCCAACGAGTGCGGGGTAAATGTGGCCGCTGAGCATTAAATATCTGCCCGTACACCCCAGCACATGTTAAGGCGGAACAGGCTGAACTCCCAAGCCAAGTGGTGGAACCTGCAAAACAGACCTTTGAGGGTGGTTCACGGAGAATGGGATGTTCAGCGAACAACAGGCCGCCTCGTGATAGGCATCCAGCAGGCCTTGTCGGTCTCCAGAATCGTAGATGGTGTAATATCTGGAAGGGAATGGATAATTGGACACCAGCTGTCAGGATTCCGGCAGTTACCCCCAATTAAATCATGAGCCTCGAGCCAAACTTCCAAAACTTCAAAAGGATTTATTGGGAGTTAACATGTCGGCACTGCCTGGGTGTAGCTGACTCTGAGACATATGATTCATTGTCACCCTTGGCCCTGGTTTTTCCCCCCTGCACCCCCTGGGTGTATCGCAATTCATATTCTCCAATGGGACACCTCCATAGCCAAGAGTCATCAAGCATGCTCTCCAGTTAGCATCTTGCATGGCAGAAACTCCAGTCACCTAGCTACTATCTTTGAAAACATTTATGGAATGCACTTTCGATTTCCAAGCTGCCATGCTGCTCCCCCCCCATCCCTTTCTGTTGGCAATTCTAAAAGGACCATAGAAATATTTTTTGAGTTGACACCACCACAAAGAGCAGGATACACTATTCTTTCATAGAACATGGCATAACAGAGTTGGAAGGGACCCTGGGAGGCCTTCTAGTCCAACCCTTCTCAAGTAAGAGACTCTATACCATTCAGGACAAATGGATGTTCAGTCTCTTCTTTAAAAATCTCCAGTGTTGGGAGTACCTACAACGTCTGGAGGGAAGCCATTCCACTGACTGGCTGTTCTCATTACAGTTAGTCCTCAACTTACAATAGTTCATTTAGTGACCATTTTGTGACATGACCGTTTTTCACACTTCCGACCGTTGCAGCACCCCCATGGTCAAAATTCGGGCACGTGACAACTGGCACGTATTTACAAACGGTCATGGTGTTTCCGGAGTCACGTGATCCCGCTTTGACCTTCTGACAAGCAAAATCAATGCAGAAGCCAGATTCCCTTAACGACAGTGTTACTGACTTAATAATGTAATAAAGTAATGGGAGCTCGCCCTGTTCTGCGGAGCTCGGGTCTCAAACCCAGGCTTCTGGCTTTCCAGCTGACAAGTTCAGTGTCTTTAAACACTGAGCCATCATCATATAACCTGACTTAAAACTACCCTTAAAAAAAAGGAAGAAAAACTACTACATAAAGATCAGGATTTAGCCTTCCAAAAGATCTGCGTGCTCCTCTCCTTATGTGTGCTAGTGGTAAACTGCTCTGAATTATTAATAAAGTGCCTTCATTATATTGGATTTATTATAATAGAGGGACTACTTATTTAATAATACATGTGCTGACAGCAGCGAGAATTGTATTTGCACAATACAGATGAAAAGTATAATTAGAAAACATTAGATGAAAAGAATAATTAGAAAACATTAGATGAAAAGAATAATCAGAAAATTAGATGAAAAGAATAATTAGAAAATATTAGATGAAAAGAATAATTAGAAAATATTAGATGAAAAGAATAATCAGAAAATATTAGATGAAAAGAATAATTAGAAAATATTAGATGAAAAGTATAATTAGAAAATATTAAACTGTACGGAGATGGATAGGATGACATTAATAAAAGATAAGGAAGAAACAGAATACTTTCTAACATGGGATTTGTTTTTCAATGGTTAGATAAAAGGTAGAAATTAGAAGATGAAAGATTACTGATATGTATAAGTAAAGGATACAAGAATTGGATTATACATAAGTAAACATTAGTAGTATTAATACAGTTATCATCATCATCATTATTATGACTAGTATTATTATACTGTATAAATAAATTGATCCAGACCAGGGGTCTCTAACCTTGGCACCTTTGAGGCTTATGGACTTCAACTCCCAGAGTTCCTCAACCAACTCTGGAAGTTTTTTTTTTTTTAAATTACATTTATATGCTGCCCTTCTCCGGGGACTCAGGGCGGCTTACAATTTTTGGGATACAACCCAATGCGCTCAGCAATAGCCTTCCTTTCCATGTATATGCCTGCTTATTACTAAGCGGCATTTTTACAAAGTCAGCTTATTGCCCCCAACAAGCTTGGGTCCTCCATTTACCTACCCCGAGAGGATGGAAGGCTGAGTCAACCTTGAGCCTGGTGGGATTCGAACCTGCACTAATTGCAGGCAGCTGGAACTTAAGTGCTAGGCATTTAACAGCCTGCACCACCAAGGCCCAGTTCACAAGTCTTAATGTTGCCAAGGTTGGAGACCCTGATCCAGACAATACACTATTTATTAAGCACGTATGTCCTTGAAAGAGAAAAAGAAGTATAATTAGAATTCAAACAAAACATATTCTTAATAAAGTGATACTCACTGTTGTAGGAAGCGGACGATCAGCATTTTCAGGCCTTCGGAGGCAAAATAGCTGCCCTGTGGAAAGAGAGGGGGGGAGGCTGGTTTCCAAGTGGGCCGGGGAGGACGGCCGAACTCGGCAGACCCTGTTGGGGATCCCTTCCCACCTCCCTTATCCATCTGCCCCTTCCCCAAGGGTGGTTGGTCTACCTTGAATTGAGGCAGAGTGGTCGGCGTTTCTAAATCAAACGAGATTGGTGGGGGCAGATCATGACCGTCCTGCGGAGGGAAAAAAGAGGGGAGGTTTGTCAAACATATCACACACACACACACACACACACACACACACACCAGGGCCCTCCAGTTTTGGATAACTCACCAGCCGCAGCAGCTTGGGGAAACGTTCTCGGATGGTGCTGTCAGAAACACAAACAAGAATGAGTACGCAGCCGATCCTGTTGGCACAGCCGACCCTCCCCCCCTCCCTCCTCTGACCGCCTGCCTCGGTGGCCCGCCCTCGTGAGCCCGTTTCATCCATCTTAGGAACGGCGTCCATGTTTCAGCAGGGTTTGAATTCCCGCCCAGCATGGGGCTGATGGGCCATGTGGTCAAGAAAAGAAAGAAAAAAGGAAGGACTCGCAAATTGCTCCGGTGGACGGAAGTTAAAGACTTCCCTTAAGCTGCCGATCCGGTGGTTTAAGTTACAAGGTGGCAGTCCTCTTTAAACGGGGAACCTTGCACCGGTCAGCGTTTTGCAAAGAGGGTGAGAAATGATTTCGTTCGACCCGGTTTTGAACTTTGGAGCAACTGCTCTCAGGGCTAAGAAATGGGGACGTGACTCACCGGAACCTTTAAACGAGGAGCTGTGAAATAAAGACTCGACTGCTGTTTTCAAGATCTTATTTTTGGGGGGCGGGTGGGGTGCAGGGGAAGCCCAAGGAATTTACGCAGGCTTTAAAAACAAGAGCTGTCAAATGAAGGGTGCGCCTAAAGTTGGAACTCCGGCCCATTCTCTGACGTCAAGTGCTAAAGGAGCACGTTAAAAAGGCCGTGAAAAAGAAACCAGCAGCCCATAAACGAAGCTCGGTCACTTCTGCAATTTTTTATTTTATTTATTTATTTTTAATTACATTTATATGCCACCCTTCTCCGAAGACTCAGGGCAGCTACAATTTTTGGGATACAACCCAGTGTGCTCAGCAATAGCCTTCATTCCATTGTATATGCCTGCTTATTACTAAGTGGCATTTTTATGAAGTCAGCTTATTGCCCCAAATAATCTTGGGTCCTCCATTTACCTACCCCGAGAGGATGGAAGGCTGAGTCAACCTTGAGCCTGGTGGGATTCAGCCTGCACTCAATTGCAACTTAAGTGCTAGGCATTTAACAGCTTGAGCCACCAAGAAGCTCCGTCACCGGCCAGTTTCAGTACACGAATCGGACGCTCGGCCTCTCTTAAGGAGAAAACACCGCATCCGTTTTCATTCGCCGGACACTTTTGGCTTTTAAGAGAAATGGGTCCAGCTTGTTATTACAACTGCATGGAATGGGGGGGGGGGAACTGTTGGCTTGATGCTAGGAGACAGCACGCCATGGCTCTGGGCCCCCCCAAAATCGCAAGCCTCAGTTGAACACCTTGTATAATGGGGCCATTTTCCTCCTGTGGTAGTTTTTTACACATGCAGGCAGGCAAGCGAGACAGAGGTGTTCTTTTTTTAAAAAAAACGAGGCTGCGTGAACTGGAAAGGTGCACTTACCTGAGGGGGTACTCACCTGGTCAGCTCGTTTATAGGAGAAATGCTCCTTGGGAGGGGGCAGGAGAGGGGAGGGTGTGGGGAATGGCCAAGGTGTCCCATCGGTGCTGGAGATGCCAGGAGCAATTTCCCGGCCACCACTTTTTAAAACGTATTTTTTTTTAATTTAAAAAAACACGTTGTGGTATCGAGGTCTAAATCTAATTCATGGCTGTGGAGGACAAGGGGGTGGGGTGGGGGGTTGAGAAGCAAGGGGAACCCCAGGAAAAAAAAGGTGTGTGTGTGTGTGTGTGTGTGTGTGATTCAGAAGCCCTTCCGCTCTGGTGCACAGCCTCCTCCATCCTCCCTCAAAGCCCTCTGGGCATTCCGCTCCCACCGCCGAGGTCCCGGCAAGATGCCTGCCTGCCGTCATGTCTGAAGCCTCCCGCTGCAGGCGGAGGGGTGGGGTTTTGCCGATTTGCTCGCCACGAGCCCCAAGCTCCGTGACCATTTCACAGCTCGGGAGAAGCGCCACACGCTCGGCTGCTGAAGTGAGAAACCTCTCGCTCCCTGAGCTGTTTTCGGCAGCAGCCGTGCCAGGAGAGAAGCGCGTGCGCGGATGAGGTCCCTGGGCTTTCTCCGTCGCCTTCCGCCAACCGGGGAGGGCTCGTTCCGGCCACCCAACTTGACTGTGCCTGTCTTAGGTTGTTCCTTCCACCGAGGAATCTTACCCGTCATTGGCTAACCAGCCGTCTGCAGGGGCCCGTTTTGGTTTTTTTGTTTTAATTTTTTTTTGTTTTCCTGGTCACCAGGGAATCCTCGCCGTTTGGCAGCTCCCGTGCCAACATTCAGCCAAGGAGGCACAAACATCCTGGCCCTCCAAACAGAGAAGGAAGACCCAGAGAGGCAGGCTTGGGCCAAGCGAGGTGGGCGAGCCACAGAGGGAAGCGCGAGAGGAAGGCGAAGGCTGTGCGCTCAGAAGCCTTGGGGGGCCCCCGAAGGAGGGAAAATTGGGGTGGAGTGGGGTGTGTTTAGGCCGGGCATGGGAGGCCTGGAGAGGGACAGGGATGGATTAACAAGGGGGATGTCCAGGGGGAGGAAGGAAGAGGAAGGGAGGGAGGGATATATGGGCACTTGCTCAAAAAAAAAAAATAAAAATAAACAAAGGCCAACTTTTTGTAATGGGTGAGAAAGGTGAGAAGGAAGCCCCGCCGGGCCAGGCTCCAATCTAGCTGCAATAAAACCATGGTCAGAACACATCACAAAGCAAGTTCAGAGAAGGCGGAAGGGCCCCTCCGGGAGATTCAACGCCAGCTGGGAAGACAAGCCTCCTGGGATCCAGTCCTCAACCAGGCAAGAGAGAAGAGGCTCCTTGGGCGAAAGCAGGGGACTGTCACGCCATCACGGTCCGGGGAGACAGGGCCACGGGAAGGGTGATTCTCCTCCGGTAGCCGAGGCAGGCCCAAGGCTGCGGCTCACCTGATGTAAGCGGAACGGTCCCGAAAGCCATCGCACAGGGGGTTGTTGTCCAGCCACAGTTCGTCCAGCTTTAAGCCTTTCAGCTTGTCCAGCTCATGTTCGGTCTTCAGCTGCGGGAAAGAGTCAAGAGGGGAAGGAGGGGAGCAGGCGGAGGCGGTGGAGGGGTTGGCTAAGCACAGATCCAGCTTTGGGGGTGGTGGTGGTGGGGGAGGGAGGCCCCCCTGGGCTTACCTGGTTATAAGACAAGTTGAGGATCTTCAGGTTGGGAACTTTCTGATGAAGGTGAGCCATGTCGTCAAGACGGTACAGCTTGTTGTCACTGAGATTGAGGGAGAGGAGCTGCAAAAGATGGGATGGGAGCGAAGCTTTATTGCCACTTTAAATGTGCGCTCATCGGCACACGCTGGAACGAAATTTCCTTTGCATTCAGCTCCCACAAGATAACCGTTATGCGTATGCACGTGTACGTGACAGAAAGGTTGCAGCCTAGTTTGAACGTGTCTGTGTGTGTATACACACACACACACACACACTGCGAAAGAAGGAAGAATCCTGCGAGTTTAACAAGACAGATGGCATAAGGAACAAAGCGGTTACTGAATCTAGGGGTCCTGCTACAAGATGCTTGGAGACCTGCTCCCAGAGGGGAGCAACACAAACAGGCCGTGCAGTGGCGGGTCTCTAACAGGGAAAGAAAGGGTTGTGCCTGGCAGCCTCAAAGCTGTGACAATTTAGAAGCCTTATATGCATGAAAGCCAGCTGGGAGACGTTGGGCCAATCACCAGGAGGCGGGGGGAGTTCTAGTCCCGCCTTAGGCATGAAAGCCAGCTGGGAGACGTTGGGCCAATCACCAGGAGACGGGGAGTTCTAGTCCCGCCTTAGGCATGAAAGCCAGTGGGAGACGTTGGGCCAATCACCAGGAGACAGGGAGTTCTAGTCCTGCCTTAGGCATGAAAGCCTGTGTGAGACTTTGAGCCAATCACCAGGAGACGGGGAGTTCTAGTCCCGCCTTAGGCATGAAAGCCAGTGGGAGACGTTGGGCCAATCACCAGGAGACGGGGAGTTGTAACGTGCATGAAAGACGGCTCAGTGACTTTAGGCCAGGCCTGGTCTCATGGCCCAACCCGCCTCGCAGGGCTGTTGATCTCGTGGAGAAAACAGCAGGAAGAGAACTATGAACTCCACCTTTATATAGGCAGGATAAGAGATAAGTAAATAAAGATGGAAGCCTCAAAAAAAAATACAACCAGGAAAAAGGATGGAGAATGAAAAGCTAGGAATGTTGATTTTAAGGATCGCCCGTCGGCCGTTTTTCCCCCAAACGAGGCCAACTAGAGTCCTCAAAAGCGGCCCCCGTCCATTCGAACCCCGAGGTGGAAACTCGGCAGCATCCACTCTTTTCGTGCCTCCCCCAAACCGAGGATCGGACGGAGGACTGGAAAATGGCTGACCTCGGGGATATTGTCACCCACGATCTGCAGCACGGCTGCCATGCAGTTTCGGCGGTTCAGCACGATGTCGATGTTGCGGGCGATCAGATCTGGGAAGGAGAGGACAAACCGGGATTGGTTTTGCGGTTCCGAAGAGAAGGACACCCCGCCTGGAGAACGGACCCTAAGCGATGCAGGGCTCTGGGAAGTAAACAAAACCCCGAGAGAGTCTAGTTTACTTGCTGGTTTGTGGTCTGTGTGCGTGCAGGGCGGTGCTGGCTTTAAAGGAGGGCCCTGTGGGTGGGGGGAAAGGGAAGGGAGAGGGACTCACCGGGATCTGCGTGGATATTTTTCATATCCAAAGCTTGATGGGAGCTATCGTACCTTTTACTCATACATTGCTGAAAGCAGAAGGAGAGGATTATTTTTATTTTTTATTATTTTTATTATTTTTATTTATTATTATTATTACTACTACTACTACTACTACTACTACTACTACTACTACTACATTTATACACCGCCCTTCTCCCAAGGGACTCAGGGCGCTTTACAGGGCAACAAAAACATGCAGTACAAACTTTAAAATAAAGATTAAACTAAAATTTAACCTCAACCAACAATAAATTAAAAAAAAAATTTTTTTTTAAACGATTATTCCAATCAAAGATCAAAGATTAGATCAGATCCAAGATTGGATTATTCCGATCAAAGATGAGATGAGGCTGCAGACACCGCGGGAGCTTTGCATTCCCCAAAGACTAGAAAGCTGATCTGATTTAAAGTCTTGAAGGCCAAATGGGTCAGAGGAGCCAAGCAATAACAGGAAACTTATTCTTCCTCCAGGCTGCTCCCTTAGCTTATTAAACTTCTGTCTGTTTCTGCAGTTTCAGCAGCCAGCCACTCCTCCCTCTTTTCTATCTCTTTATCAGAATAAGTAAGTAAGTAAGTAAGTAAGTAAGTAAGTAAATAAGTAAGTAAGGAAGGAAGGAAGGAAGGAAGGAAGGAAGGAAGCTGGAAAAGACTTTGGGAAGGAAGGAAGGAAGGAAGGAAGGAAGGAAGTACGGAAAGGAAGGAAGGAAGGAAGGAAGGAAGGAAGGTGGAAAGACTTGGAGAAGGAAGGAGGAGGAAAGGAAAGAGAATCGGAGAGAAGGAAGGAAGGAAGGAAGGAAGGAAGGAAGGAAGGAAGGGAGGAATAGAGCTGAAAAGACTTGGAAGGAAGGAAGAAGGAAGGAAGGAAGGAAGGAAGGAAGGAAGGAAGGAAGGAAGGAAGGAAGGAAGGAAGAATAGAGCTGGAAAAGACCTTGGGAAGGAAGGAAGGAAGGAAGGAAGGAAGGAAGGAAGGAAGGAGAGAGAAAGAGCTGGAAAAGACCTTGGGAAGGAAGGAAGGAAGGAAGGAAGGAAGGAAGGAAGGAAGGAAGGAAGGAAGGAAGGAAGGCAAGCAGAATAACTGGAAGGGACTTTGGAGGTCTTCTAATCCAACTCCCTGCTCAAGCAGGAAACCCTTCAGACAAATGGTTGTCAAATTTCTTCTTTAAAAACTCCAGTGAGGGAGGGGAGAGAGGAAGGAAGGAAGGAAAGAAAGCAGAATATGAGAACTGGAAGGGACCTTGGAGGTCTTCTAGACCAACCCCTTGCTCAAGCAGGACACCCTATCCCATTCCAGACAAAAGGATGTCCCATCTGTTATTAAAAACCTCCACCAGGGTTAGAGTGCCCACAACTTAATAAAAATAATAATAATAATAATAACAACAACAACTTCTGGAGTCAAGCCATTCCAAAACATCCCTCCTTCCCTTTTTCCTTTCTTTCTCCCCCCCCCCGTTCCCTCCCTCCCTCCCTCCCTTTTCCTTCCTTCCATCTCTTTCTTTTCCCTAGCGGGGGAGGAGGGATACCTGTAGGGCAAGCGAGCAGGAAGGGGTTTGCCAAATGTTTCAACAGCTTACCTTCAGCTGCTCAATGTCTTCTGGTTTCAGTTCATGCTGGACGGTTGTCGGTGGGTTGCACGTGTTTATAAGGATCGCCACCTGGAAGGAAGCAGGGCCTGGATTAGGGAAACGGCTTGTGGGAAGTGAAACCGACCAGATACCCGTTTTCATGGGGGGGGGGGAAGAGAGGGAGGGATTGTTCTGAAGCCAGGGACTTCCCTCCCCCGCCACAACCCCGCCCAGCACCTCCCAGGCAAGGGCCAACAAACCTTGTGTCCATCCGGAGCAGAGATCTTACGAGACGTCTGCTTAAGGGCATTGGCCACAGAAGTGTCTTCTACGAAGAACACCACCCGGTTATTCACGCAGTGGAACTACAATCGGAGGGAAAAGTCATCTTGGGATCGAGCAGCTCTCCCCCCCCCCAAAAAAAATCACCATCAAAATTCTTGAGAATTGGCGACCTTCTGACAAGCAAAGTCAACGGGGGAATCAGATTCCCTTATTTATTTATTTATCGGATTTCTAACCCGCCCCATCTCCCGAAGGACTCGGGGCGGCGTACAGTCATAAAACAATACAAACACACAATTAAAAGAATATTAAATAAGAAACCCAATGCGAGCTAAAAAATAATAAAGACTCCCCTCCCCACCCTCAGCCCAGGTCAGCACGTTGGGATAACCAGGTTTTGAGGCCCCGGCGGAGGTCAGGGGCCACCTGAAGCTCCAGGGGGAGCTGGCTCCACAGGGTGGGTGCTCCCACAGGGAAGGCCCTACCCCTGGGGGGTCGCCAGCCGACACTGCCTGGCTGACGGGACCCCAAGGAGGCCCACTCTGTGAGAGCGCACAGGACGATGGGAAACAGTTGCTGGCAGCAGGGTCTCCCGTAAATATCCCGGTCCTAAGCCATTGAAGGGCTTTGGAGGTTAACACCAGCACCTTAGATCTTAACAAATCATCATTTATTTTATTTATTTATTATTATTAATTCGACTTATATGCTTATATCATCATTGGATGACCCCCAGAATGCCTTGCGGGGGTGGAGTCTCTGGCCACCGAATGGAGCGGAGTGTTTACTGGCTGGATGCCCTTCCTGTCACCAATGCGGAGTTTTGTTTCAGCAGAGATTCTCCCTGTGCCCAGACCAACCTCTGCCTCTCCTGATTGTGAGGCAAGTGCTGTAGGCCACCACACAACTTTCCAGTGTGACTGACTTTAACAACCGCAGTGATTTCACTTGGCAACGGTGGCGAGAAAGGTCGTAACGCGGGGCAAAAGGCCACTTAACAAACGTCTCGCTTAACACCAGAAATGCTGGGCTCAGTTGTGGGTCGTAAGCCAGGGACTCCCTGTAGTTTCGAGGGGGCTGGAGGGCTCCCTTACCTCCACGGGGTTGAAGGGGACGCTGCACGTTTCGCGTATGGCATTCATCAGCCAGCTCCTTTCGTATTTCCTTCCGTAAGGAATCTGGCAAAGAGAGAACACAGGAGCCCGTCAAAAACCAGGATTTCTAAGGCCCGACCGATCCGGAGGTTCTTTCTTTGCCATCTGCTCTGCCTAACAGCCCTTTAAGGCAGCGGCTGTCCAAGCTGGTAGTGCCAAAAGGGCCCTGGGTGAATGCCCTGCAGCCTGGCAGATGGGGGTGAAATAAGCTGCCTTTCTACAGCTGTCATCAAAGCTTTTTAATTTTAAACTTTCCTTTGTAATCTTCACTGGCAGATTCCTCCACACACCTTCTTGCTTAGAAAGCAAAGAACATCACAGCGTTTTCTTTCTGTGGCCCCTCCGTTCCGGTTTTTCATTCGAAGCATTTCGACCCATTTTTAAAATCTCAATTCCTCCAGAATGTTTTTCGTTTCTTGGATTTTTATCCTGTCTTATTACTTTTATAAATAACCCAAAGCAGCGAAAGTACTTTACAACTAATGCTTCCTCTATTTTCCCCACAACAAACACCTCAAGAGGTGGGTTGGGCTGAGAGAGGAAGATTGGCCCAAGGTCACCCAGCCGGCTTTCCTATCTAAGGCGGGACTAGAATTCTCCGCCGTCTGGTGATCGGCCCAAAGTCACCCTGTGGGTTTTCATGCCTAAGCAAGACTAGAACTCCCAGTCTCTTGGTGATTGGCCCAAAGTCTCCCAGCCAGCTTTCATATCTAAGATGGGACTAGAACTCATTGTCTCCTAGCTGTTAGCCTTGCGCCTTATCTACTAGCCAGAACAAACTGACTCTCTAAGAGTTGATAATTCATAATAAGTCTGTGGGGACAATTGGGACCCAAGAGACAAACAAGAAGGGGGCCAAGGAAGGAAGAAGCTTCCTGAAAAAGCCTGGAATGGCTCAGTGGGAGCTGGAGGAATGTCTTGGGCAAAACCTGATTTCCTCCAATGGACCAGGGTCCTTCTGAACACCCAGATCCCTGGTCTCCTGCTGGGTGGCTCACCGTAATCCGGAACCAGGTCTTCTTGCTTACTGGCGGTTTCTGAGGAGGGGCACGGTCCCCAATATTCAGATTTCGTCTCACGGTGGCATTGATAAGACTCTGGCTCCCTCGGTCTAGTCGGTGCGGACGTGACCCGTAAGGAGTGCTAAGAGGTAAACAAACGTTTCTTTTTACGGAGAGACGCAATTAAATCCCTTTGTTCTTAGCCCCCAGGATGAAATTCAGATTGTGGGCATCCCACAGACCGTATGGACCATCCTGCAACTTCATTTGGATAAAGGTTACACTACACTGCAGGTAGTCCTCGACTTATGACCGTAACAGAGGCCAGAATTCCCGTTGCTAAAACAAGGTGGCTGTTAAATCAGGCCCACCTGAGTTAACGGCCTTTCTGCCACCGTTGAGTGCAATTGTTAAGGGAATCACTGCAATTAAGGGAATCACACGGCCGTTAAGTGAATCTGGCTTCCCCCATTGACTGCTAGTCGGAAGTAATCTGGGAATCACATGACCATGGGGCGGGCATTGTACATACATGCCAGTTGCCAAGTGCCTGACTTTTTGATCATGTGCCCCTGAGGATGTGAGAGGGCAGGTCATAAGTCCCTTTATTCAGTGCCGTTGTGACTTCATACGGCTGCTAAATGAATCGAAAGTCAAGGACTACCTATAATTTTTAGTTTTTAAAAGTTACACTGATAGTTTAATAAACCAGGCGACCTAGAATGCTAGCACCATTTAATTTCTAAATCCAATTACTAGTTTTCCAGCTGCTGTCTTTTCACTTTCATGGCTCTTTGTCTAATTACTAGGATAACAAATGAATCAGATGACCTCAATTCCCCAGCTTCCTAGAAGCGAACCCCAGAATTTCTAAGCAATGAACTGAATCTGGTTAGGCAGGAAAAGCTGATTTTTTTTCCTCCCAGAGCCTTCTTTTCATCTTACAGGAGGTTCCACATATAGACTAACGCATTGAGCCAAAACAGGGATCAGAAGGTTGATTGAGGCTTTAAGACAAGGATTCCTCCCACAAGCAGACATTATTCCCCCGACTATCCCACAGAATCTATTTCTCACTAGCGTGTTCGGAGCACTTCGTGGGCATCGCTCATGAGAACGTCTCCGTCATCGTCATCGAGCCATCGAGAACCGGACCCAGAACTGTTCCAGCCACGCTGGTGATGGCCCATCTCGCTGTACATTTTGCCCCGGAAAGGGACGCGGCCCTTTCTCCTCCGCACAAAGTTCCTGTTGCTGGGGCCCACACGGTCGTCATGTTCTGAAAAAAAAGGAGAACGGATCGCAGCATCAGCAGCGTGTCCCGAGCTGGTTCCATTGCATACAGGACTGCAGGCCAGGCATTCAGAGCATCAGCGTTCCTCAACCTTTGGCAACTTTAATCTCGGTGGACTTCAACTCCCAGCATTCCCCAGCCAGCAAGTTGCTACCGTTGAGGAAATTGGTTTGGAGAAATTTTTAAATTTATTTATTTAATTGGACTTGTATGCCGCCCCCCCACTCCGAAAGGACTCGGGGAGGCTCACAACTAAGACACAAACAATAAATATTTTAAAAAGAATTAAACCTGAACAAGCCCGATACATAAAACCAATTTAAAACAATTTAAACCTCGCCCCCAAGAGGTCAGTCCAGCCCGGCCTGCTCAGACAGCCAGGTTTTCAGATCGCAGTGGAAAGAGCGGAGATCAGGAGCCAAACGGAGCTCCAGGGGTAGTTGGTTCCATAAGGTGGGAGCCGCTACAGAGTAGGCCCTTCCCTGGGGCACCGCCAGCCGACACTGACAGGTCAGTTAAGGCTCCAAAATAGAAAGGGACCGCTGGGCTTGGTTGTTTCCTTGGAGATGTTTCATTACCAAAGTAGGTAATATTATCACTGCTGAAGATGCACTGATGATGTTACCTAGTTGGGTCATGAAACATCGGCAAGAAAACCACCACGTTCAGAGAGCACCAAGGACCCCACAATCGATCCTGCGTTAATCTCTTCTGTCAACCCTTCTCGTTCATCAGCTTCCTCTTCCCTCCTCCTTCCCACTCCGTAATCCCCATTTCTTCTAGCACTGATGATGTTACCTAGTGGGTCATGAAACGTCTGCAAGAAAACCACCAAGTTCAGAAACACCAAGACCCACAATCTTCCTGCTTCTCCTCTTCCTTTCCCTCCCCTTCTCTTCCTCTCCCCCTCCCCTCCCCTCCGCAATCCCCATTCTCTTCTAGCACTGATGATGTTACCTAGTTGGGTCGTGAAATGTCTTCAAGAAAGCAGCAAACCTGAGGGTGCTGAGGACCCCACAGTCCTCCTCTTCCTTGTAAACCTCACTCCCTTCTATCACTTCTCCACCACCCACTCAAGACAGCACCCCACAGTTCAACCCTGAGCTACCAATAGAGCAAGTCCTCGACTTACAGCAGTTCATTTAGCTGTTCGAAGTTACAGCAGCACTGAAAAAAGTGACCTAAGACCATTTTTCACACTTACGACCGTGGTTAAGTCAAAGGACTACCTGTGCCCAGCATGGGTTTTTTGTGCCCAGGGGGCCCTCAAACTTACGACCACAACCCAGGCCAAAATATATGTTGTTAAGCGAAACATCTGCTAAGTGGCTTTTGCCCCGTTTCCCAACCTTTCTCGCCCCGTGGGTAACTGAGCAACAGGGTTGTTAAGCGAATCCGACCTCCCCATCGACTCCACTTGCCCGGAGGTCGCCAAAGGGGATCACGGGACCCCAGGAGGCACGGCGGCCGTCATAAATACGAGCCAGCTTGAACTTTGATCAACCGACCACAGGGATGTTGCATTGGTCATAGGTGCGAAACACCCACCCTAAGTCCCTTTTCTTTTTTCAGGGCCGTTGTCGCTTTGGTCACTAAAGAAACTGGTTGTAAGCTAAGGACTGCCTGGTCTTCCCCTGCAATCCCATTCGAAGCCAGACCTTCTTAAGGATTGGATTTACACCCCGTGTTTCCTTAGGGAGCCCCAAAACTCAAGGCTCCCCCCCTTTTTTTCCTTTCCCCATGACAACAACCCCGCCAGGTAGGCTGGGAAGAGAAAGACGCAGGTGGAGCTTCTTCTTGGGAGGGGGTGGGCTCCAGCCCCTCCCCCATCAGAACCCTACTCGGTTTCCCAGGCAACGACCCCTCCCTCTTCCCTCAGGGCCCTCCCCGCCTTCCCAAGAGCCTCCCTCGCACAACGACCTTGTGAGGTAGGCCGGGACGGCGGAAGACTCTCTAGGAAGCCCCCCACCCGCCGGTCCCCTCAAGCCTCCCCACTCGCCCCCTCAGGCTCCCCTCACCGCTGTATCCGCCTTTCCCGCCGTCGGCCATGAAGGGAGCCCCGCTGACGGGCACCTCGGAGAACGATTCCCCGGCAAACACGCGAGATGCCTCGGAAGAGAGTCCTTGGCCCGCCGGGCGCCGTTGTCGCTGCTCCTGCCGCTGCTGCTGCCGCCGCAACCGCCTCCGCTCGCCTTTCTTCTCGCCCACCTCTCCCCTCAGCGCGTCGCTCTCGACCGAAGGCAGCGAACCGCCCAATGCGCAGGCGCGGCGGGCAACGCGCAGCCTCCGCCGAGAGGGGTTTCCGGTTGAGGGCGACAGTTTCCGGCGAGCCGACCGCGCAGGCGCATTTCCCCGCATCTCCTTTCTAGCCCACTTTGTGACCATAGAGTTATAGACCATGGCGGGAGTGGCAGAGTGCCAACCTTGCAACGTTTGTTTATTAGGGTTGGCCCTGAATGGTGGTTTGGAGGGACGCTTTGCCCTGCACCTGTTGCCGGTGGGCTCCTAAGCCAAGTTTGGCGGGCTTATCAAAGTTGGAAGAGGTTTTTTTTTTTTAAAGTAATGGGGGTTGAAGTTGCATCGAAACTTATGACCATTTTTCACACTAATGACCATTGCAGAATCCCCGTGGTCACATGATCAAAGTTCGGACGCTTGGCAACTGGCATGTACTTGTGACAGTTGCAGCAGTGTGGGGGGTCACATGATACCCTTTTGCAACCTGCTGACAAGCACCGTCAATGCTTGAAAGCCAGATTCCCCTAACAACCGTTTTACTACCCTAACAACTAGTGATTTGCTTAACAACTGCAGGAAGAAAGGTCATAAAATGGGAGCAAACCTCACTCAACTGTCCTGAGCAAAGGAGAGCTTGGGCTCAACAGCAGTCGTAAGTCAAGGACTTACCTGTAATGGACAGCTGGCTTACAGGAACTGCAAAGTGCTTTAAGATGCTCCAAGAAAGGAAATGCTCCTAAATCGTATGATTCACCAAAGGTGTGGCCTCATAGGCCACTCATAAAAATGTTTATTTTTTGCCAGATAAAACACTGCTGTACTTGGGAAATTTCAAAAGTCACGTGCCATGCTAACAAAGCTAGCATGATGTCTGAACATTTTGAAATGTAATTTATATCCAGTGATCCAAAGACTGGTGAGTTTAGACGATAAGGATGCTACCCTGAGGTGCTGTATAGTCCTCGACTTACAATAATTAGGACCATGACTTCTGTTGCTAAAGCAAGATTCGTCATGCCTGATTTTACGACCTTTTTTTTTTTGGCTACGGTTGTTAAGTGACTTATTGCGAATGCTTGCACGTGTAAGGTGTGACTTTGGCTGTGGCTATTATTGCACCCTTAAGGAAGTGAACTCATGGCACACTAAACACACCTGTTTGAAATGCATCCTAAACAGATTAAGTCAGTCTTCTCCATTTGCAGGCCAAAACAAAACTAATCCCACAGGCTGGATTCACACATCACCTCTGCATGGGCTAAATGCGCCTCCAGAACCAAAGCAGATGTCCCAAAAGTGCTTTTTCAAGAGGCAAGTAGACATTTTTTTTTCCTTGAAGAGGTTTCACTCCTCATCCAAGAAACTTCTTGGATGAGGAGTGAAATGTCTTCGAGGAAAGACACCCAAGGACCAGCTGCCTTTAGGCGAAGAGTTAAGAGGCATCCACCAAGGCCGGCACACAAGACGCAAAAGGGGATGGGATGTTGGTTTAAAGTAGATTTTTCATTTAATAAGTTTTCAGAGCACAAAGGAAGAGCTGGCACCATTCGCTGCTGGAGTCTGGATTAGAAACAGCTCCTTCCCACCCACCACCCAACTGCAGCGGGCAAATCGCCCCCCCACCCCCCCCGCATACTGGCACAGTCTTTTCAGAAGGAGCCAAGTTTTTTGCAGAATGGAAGAAGATACCGACAGTCGGTGGGACATTAAGGGTCGTTGCGAAGTGGGTGGAGGGAAGGAAGAGAACCCCAGCTCCCAAGTTAAGAAAAAAAGAAAAAAAAGAGGGAAAATAAGTCACAGTTCAGCCACCATAACCAAGCCAAGAGAGAGAGATGACATGGCTCCAGCCTAGGCTGTTTTTCTTTTTTTAAAAAAAATTAAACAATACGTTTTATGAATCTCCGGTAGTGTAAAAATTAAGTGTGGGGAAAGCAGGAATGCTTTCTCCGCTCTCTTGAAGAGAGGAAGAACCGTTGAAGCTGAAATGGAAGTGGAACAGCCGTACTGGGACGGGGAGGCAGAAAAATCTCACCTGGCCTAAGGCTGCTGAACTGAAGCGCCCAGAGCTTTTCGGGATCAGCCTGGCTGAGATTTACAGGCATGGGGAGGGACGTTCATAGTCTGAGGTGTGCAGATTCTTTGCTCCTGTCGCAGAGAGCCAATCTGCTGAAGGATGAAGGAGGAGGAGGAGGAGAAGGAAAAAAGGAGGTGCGGAGCAGGAGGAAGAGGAGGGAAGGAAGAGAAGGTGAGGAGGAAGAGGAGGAGGAAGAAGGGAAGGAAGAGAAGAAGGGAAGGAGGAAGAGGAGACGGGAAGGACGAAAGGAAGGAGGAGGAAAGTCTGTGAATTGGTCGAAGAACTGGGGTCCCTATCCAACAGTGAGCAAGAACTGATCTGCCATTCCAGCTTAACTTAGAGAAGACACACTTGGTCAGCAAGGCTCAAACGTGCTACAAAAACCTGCCTACTGGGTGAAGTGGGCAGTAGGCCGTCTTCAGAGGAAGGGCCTGGTCTACTCCCCGTGCTAGGGGAAAACTTGTCCCTAAAAAGAAAAGGAAGGAAGGAAAAAAAGAAAGACAACTTAAATATGTTAAAATGGGGGAGAGAGAATGCGGCCTTCTGGGGTGCGGCCTGAAAACCCAGCTCTCTCCTCAATGGGAACCAAAGAGGAAATCAGTTCTGAAATACCCACATATTTGTTTTAAAAATAAAATAATAATAATAATAATAAAGAGGGTCGTGGTTAGCACGTCCGAGGGACGGGAGAATATACAACACAACAAAGGAGGAAGGTAGGTACTGGTCCCACTACCCCATGGCTGCTTAACCTGGCAGCTTAAAACTGGGCGGACTTCAACTCCCAGAATCCCCTTAAAGCCAGCCAGCAGGCTTTAAGTTGGGCGGACTTCAAGTCCCATGCTGGCTGGGGAATTCTGGGAGTTGAAGTCCACCCCTCTTAAAACCTGGCCAGGATGAGCAACGCCGCACTAACGCACACTCCCTGGGCCGAGTCCCATTTGATGGGGGGGGGGTGTCTGCCGCAGGGCCCTCCCCAGCCTCGTCCCAAATGCTCTCGTGCTCCCAATGAGAGAGAGGGGGCAGCCTCGTTTTTGGGCTGAAGGAACCGAAGGGAAGGCAGGGTGGGTGGTCTTCGGCCGCGGGCTCAAGGCGAGGGCAGCCCTCGCCCCCTCTCTTGCTGGGGCTGGCTTCGCGAAATGTGGCAGTGTCCAGTGTCCGTCGCGGCTCAGGAAGGACGAGGAGGAAGGGGACAGGGAGGTGAAGCCCCCTCCTCCCTCAGGCGAAGAAGACCACGAAGATGATGAAGAAGACGATCAGGATGAGGAAGATCTTCACCATCAGCCACCGGTTGGAGGAGACGGACTGGAAGTACTTCAGGATCTCCATGTGGGCACCTTCCACGTTCAGATGGGCGTCCTCCACGTTGGCGTCGATTCTACGTTTAGGAGCAGAATTGCAGGGGGAAATTGAGGGGTGGGCTTCCTTAGTAGGACAGGCCCCACCCACTCACCCCCTTGCCTTACCACCCCCTAAGCTACCTAGAAGGAAAGTCCCAAAGACGCTTCTCTTTTTGTTCAAGAGGCAACTGGACTTAGTTTTTTTCTTTTGGAAGATGTTTTTGCTTCTTATCCAAGAACTTCTTCAGCTCTGATTTAGATAGTGGGGAAATGGAAGGGTTTATACTCCTTGCAGACAGCTGGTCGTTTGCATCCTTTGAGAGGGTCGCTGAGGCCACTTGGAGGTTTATCTGTGTCCTCGGGGCCACCTGAGTGGTGCAAATGGGTGTGGAGCCTTCTTGTTGAAAAGGATGGGTGGGTTTATACTCCTTGCAGACAGCTGGTCGTTTGCAGACAGCTGGTCGTTTGCATCCTTTGAGAGGGTCGCTGAGGCCACTTGGAGGTTTATCTGTGTCCTCGGGGCCACCTGAGTGGTGCAAATGGGTGTGGAGCCTTCTTGGAACTGTTGAAAGGATGGGTGGGTTTATACTCCTTGCAGACAGCTGGTCGTTTGCAGACAGCTGGTCGTTTGCATCCTTTTAGAGGGCCGCTGAGGCCACTTGGAGGTTTATCTGTGTCCTCAGGGTCACCTGAGTGGTGCAAATGGGTGTGGAGCCTTCTTGGAACTGTTGAAAGGATGGGTGGGTTTATACTCCTTGCAGACAGCTGGTGCGTTGCATCCTTTTAGAGGGGCAGCTGAGGCCACTTGGAGGTTTATCTGTGTCCTCAGGGTCACCTGAGTGGTGCAAATGGGTGTGGAGCCTTCTTGGAACTGTAAAGAATGGATGGGTGCTACTCCTTGCAGACAGCTGGTGGTTTGCAGACAGCTGGTGGCGTTTGCATCCTTTAGAGGGGCAGCTGAAGGCCACTTGGAGGTTTATCTGTGTCCTCAGGGTCACCTGAGTGGTGCAAATGGGTGTGGAGCCTTCTTGGAACTGTCGAAAGGATGGGTGGGTTTATACTCCTTGCAGACAGCTGGTGGTTGCAGACAGCTGGTCGTTTGCATCCTTTTAGAGGGCCGCTGAGGCCACTTGGAGGTTTATCTGTGTCCTCAGGGTCACCTGAGTGGTGCAAATGGGTGTGGAGCCTCTCTGGAACTGTC